>JAUZNK010031934.1:0-18660 GCA_035046665.1 Euphysa ruthae
ATGTATTTAAAAAAAATTTTTTTTTTTTTGCATAAAAAAACATGCGGTTTTTTAATTTATAAAACTTCGATTGCTAAAATCAAATATTTCATTTTTTATTAGAAGAAAAACCTCTCTACCAAATTAGGGGGAACCCTCCCTACCCTAACTTAAAAAAAAATATACCACATTAGACACATTAAACCATCTAGAATAAAACCTATATAGTGTTCAGGTGAGGGATCACTTAAACGGAGAAGACATGATTTTTTGCATAGTTGTATATATCCCTAGCTATGACATAATACATGTCCTCTAGACAAACAAATATAATCCTTTTCGCAATATGTCCGATCTTTATACACATAGTACGGGCCAAGATCAATTTCGTGACTTCGTAACATCAATTCACTAACTGCTCATTAGTTTCATCTAGCGGATCATTTGTATAATTGCGGGCGGAAACACCGATTATAAGCTGATCATAAACCAATTACTAATCCTCTGAACATCCTCCCCTCTTGACAAGAACGTTAACTTTCACAATTGTCTTTCATTCCAACGGACATAACTTTGTGATTGGTAGCAAAAGACTACTTTATCCGATTTGAACTTTCACGACCCGCACCTATCCTTCTTTAACAGGGTAAACTTCGACGATGTGACCTAAAGGCCAATTTCCCCTCGATGTATTTTCTGACATGATAAGGACAGCATTATCATTGAATACCACTCTGGTAGCCATTCTTCATCCAACGATGCCAAAAGTTTTTCAATATATTTTGTACATGAAGCCATCTTTTCAGTGGGTTGAAATTCGTAGATCGATTGGTTTTTGTGCAAATTTCCCAACTACTTGTCCAAATAAAAAATGATTAAGGGTTAGTGGGATAAAATTCTTCGGGTCATTAGATTGGTAGGTCAATGGACGTGGATTGATAAGTGCCTATGCTCCAGTCATGATAATAATCAACTCCTCGTCAGTGATTTTAGCATTGATCATTTGTGAATAGATTGATTTTTTCGTCGCTTTTATCATAATTCCATACGTTTTTCCGAAATGAGGTGCAGATGGAGGGTTAAAATTCCATGTTTCTCCGAGGTGGTTTATAAATGGATCGATTTTGTCTTAATCAGACTTTTATAACGATATCAGCTCGAAGTTTTTTCATTTATGAAGGTGTGTTTTTACTTCAATGTCAACTTTTGTCGGTAACTTTTTTATTGGCCATTTTTTTCTTCCTTGAGTAAGAATTCGGGGCCTTTCCACTACAGTCTGTTATCTATTAATTTCTTGTTAGATGCGCCTCGTGACGCCAAATCAGTAGGTTTTTCTTTTGTCGAAACATCATTCTACTGACTCGAATTTGAGTGTGACTTTCGCCTACTCTATTAGCAATAAATGTTTGGAATCTCTGACTTCAATTCTTAATCCAGGATAAGGAGTTCAAGCTGTCAGATCAAAATTCTACGTCTTTAATTTGTATTGTCGGTAGAGCATCTGTGATGGGAAGAGCCGCTTGCAAACCTAAAACTGCACTCATTAACTCCAGTCTATGAATGCTAGCGGCTTTTAATGTAGCAATTCGTATTTTCGAGGAAACAAAGTAGCTTCCACTGCTGTTGTAACAATGAATAATGTAAGAAACGCAGTCATAAGCATTTTCTGACGGATCGACAAACACATGAAGTGTTGTTGAGAAAATTTTATCGTTCGATTTTAAACGTAAAGAACGTGGAATTTAGCATTTATCTAATCTCTCTAGCTCCTCGAAACAACTGTCAGCTTGGAGCTTTGTTTATTTTAGTAAAGGTTCTACCATCCGTTCCCAGACGCACAAAATCTTGGAACATGATCTTTGCTCGAACGATTTATAGAAACAAAAACCCCAATGGATCAAATAACTTGGCTATGTATTTAAGAAAAAGACTTTTGGTTTTGACAGGCTCAGAAGAGCTTCAGTAGTTGAATGTAATCATGTCAGTGGCTGATTCCCATGCTACTCCCGATGTTTTGACCACAGATAAGTCATTTTCTGTAATGTTTAAGTTAGCAACTCTGTCTTCTATAGAAATTTTCAAAATTAAATTAATTAATTAAAAAATTTCAAAATTTATGAGTTTGAAGCCCAATTTTTTACATGCATTCAAGCTTTTTTCCACAAGTTAGTGAATTTATTATACAGTTCTACAGCCTTTTCTTCACTTTGAACTGAGTCCATACTGTCATCCATGTAAAGTTGATTTATCAACCATTTCAGCAGCAAGTGGAAACTCATCCTTGTATTTTTCAGCATATTTTTGTGTGACAAATTATGCATTGAAAGGCGAAGAATAGACTCCCAAAACGACTCGTGTAAACTCAAATAACTCTGAATTTTTATTCTCTTCTAGATCCAAAGAAACCCGTGGTATTTGCGATCATCTGTTTTTATCTTGATTTGCAAGTTTATTTCAGTGACGTCACCCAACAATGCTATAGAGTTGCTTCTAAATCGCAAGAGAACATTGAAAAGATCTTGTTGAAGTTTTGGTCCCTGATTGATGATGTCGTTGAGTAAAACACCGGCGTGTTTTGCTATTATATCGAACACTATTCGAACCTTTGTTGTTTCTTTGTTCCATTTAACCACTCCAAAGTGAGAAAGTATCCATTGGTTGTCTTTATGGTAAGAATCAACTTTTCTGATAAAGCCTTTATTTTTGGATAATCTTGAATTGTTTTTGTATATATTTCTGCTACCTTTTGCTGTCGGTTAAGTTGTTTTTCTGTAATTTTCAATTTTCTGAGTGCAGTATTAAAGTGATTTGGTCAACTCGAAGGTTTTCTTTTCACGGAATACCAATTTGATAACGTCCATTTATATACGCAATGATTCTTCAGCTTGCTTCAGAGCCAGTTGATCTTCCACTTTTTGACTGATTTTGTAAGGAACTTCTTCAATTTCCCGAATTTTCTCCAATGAAACATTAATCTCATCGAGATCTGTTTTTTGTGTAAATAAGGTTGTGATGTGGCAAGTATAAAATTCTGGTCTATGTCCTAATGCCCCAAATGCACGTCCATCCAAGTGATGTTAATCTCGCAGTTGGGTCTCTAGTCTAACCATTTACCTCTTTTTGTGACGTGTGTAGGTCACTATTATCTATCCCAATTACAACATCTATGACTGGTCGATCAACTGGTTTAGTGAAGGGTACATCTTCCAAGTGTTGTCATTTCTCACAGCGTTTTATCCAATCTATTGCCTTCATATTGCTAGCTACTCTGTCCACAGTAAGAGCACGTGTTTCTTTTTTAATTTTACCTTCCAAACTTTTAAGTAGAAAACTAACTGGCATTGTTTAAAATGTGTCCACTTTCCCATTTAATACGTTGACTTGAATTTTTTTGTTTCACCTTGAAGACTCGGCTACTACGTTACTGTTTATTTAGGTTTGAGTACAGGCATCATCCATCAAAGTATTAACTGTAATGACTGGTTTTCCATTCAAAAATTCTACTGGAATTTTTCTCATTGCCACCTTTTGAACGTAAGAAAGATTGAAGATTGTCTTAGATTGTTTTAACTCTCCTATTTGTGGTTTTTTTTATAACCTCTTAAACCCAAAGACCAGTCTTCCGGTGTAAGAGGTTATGATGTCTGTTTTTACAACCGTCGATTCCACATCTTTGTTTCCTTTCACATTTTTTTCCAAAGTGATTGCTGGCGAGAAATCTTTAACATAATTTGTGTTCTTTTGAAACTTCCCATCTTTGATGAGCAGTAATTGTTTTAAAAGTATCATATCCCCAAATTCTATGGCTTCCTTTGCGCAAGTTTCAAGAGTCTTGTTTTGAAATACTTTCAGTTTTTTGTTCAAAATAGTTTCGTGGTTTTTATTTTACAGATTGGTTTGATGTTATGCCACAGATAGTTTCATGTGCTGCTGTGTGGAATTCAGCCTCTTGGATTACCCATTCTCTCAATGATTTCACTCCAACCGTCTTCTGCTTTTCAAATATCCATCTTAAAAATCCACTCAGCATCTTTTCCGGCAACTTTTTCTGAAGCTTTAAATAAAATGATCCATCCAAAAGTTCATCCTTTCGTTCTGATTCTTTAAGATTGATTACCGCTATTTCCAGCATGGCAGAAAATTTCTCAAGTCATTGGCATTGTTATGTCTAACTGGCTTAAAATTTTTAACCATCTGAAGATATAATGCAATTTGCCTACTTTTTTCTTCATATTACGCTCAAGTAGTTTTTTGGCTGCATCATATATACTCTTTGAATAACCTAGATTTTCAATGACTCTAGCTGCTTCCCTTGTCAAGTATTGTCGCATTTGTAAAAGTTTTTACTCAGGTGTTTCTATTGCTCTTCTAACAGCAAATCCACCAGCTCCAGGCTCCTCTTCTACTGTTCTTCTAACAGCAAAACCACAGGTCCAGGTTTCTATTCGCTCTTACAAGCAACGGTTTTTTCTCTGCATTGCCAGAGATATGACCCACATTCGCTCTGCTGACCTTTGCCATTTCTGTTCAACCTTGCGCGTATCCCTTCTAGTTGCATCTTCCATATACCACCACCTATTAGTGTCACGATGCTTGATACATCATCTCTTCGTGAGTATAAGTACTCGTGAGTCAGTTCATCTACTTCGCTGAAGTTTGCTCCAAAGCTTCTATGTTAGTCATCATTTTTATAGCGTTTGTAAAATCTGCAAGGTTTCTGTAGACCATTGCGATTTTAATGTCATCAACACTAAAATTGTATAAAAATCTAGAAGGGTTAAGTGGATACCGGATTACTGATGTAGGAATCTTATCGGATGTAAGTTTGGCTTTGTCGTGTCCTTTGTACGAGCAATCTACACTAATCTTGCAGAGCACGATTCCAAGAAACATGGATTAGCATCTCCATGGTACAAGTTATAGCACCTTTATTTCATGGGGCATCCTCCAAAAGAAATAATTGGAATTTTCCGCATTGCCCCACTAATCACAGGACGCAAACGTAAGCTTCAATGGTATTATTTTGGAACTTATGCCGAAAGTAAACTATCTTTCGTTGTCAAATCTTGAATTTGGTGCCGTCGTTAATTTTAATGTTAGTCATAAAGTGAAAGTTTAAAATAAGATTTGTCAGACATGGTTCTGAGAATATACACTTTAAAAACTTGTCTAAATTTAAACGCTAAGCGATTGTGCCTTGTAAAGTATCGGACAACTAAAAAAGAGCAAGTCTTGGCAGCGTCAATTATGAAATTATTTATAAATTTGTTGAAACTGAGGAAAAATGTTATGTAAGTGGTGGATTTTAAAGTCTTTATAATTTTTTGCTTGTTTTTAGCATTTTCCCATATTTTGTTGATATTTTTGCAGGACAATTTGTTTTTAGTGTTTTTCTCCTTCCGCTATTTTTTACAAGACAGCCGCAATATCTCAGCAACGAAGAAATCTTATTGAAATAAGCATTAGAGATTTACCGTAATATATTTTGTTTCTTATAATTATATAGTTATCATGTATTTTTTAAAAAGAGAACCTATTTTTGGGTATTATATGGCAAAACTTGTCCATCTCACAACTTCTAGAGAAACTAAGTTTTCTGGGTCATATGTATTCATAAAGGTGGCTCACAAAAAAAAAATGTTGATTTCGTTAAAAGGAAGAAATTTAAATAGACAATATCTTTAATTTAACGGTGAAATTTATTTAATCGCATTATTTAGTTTTTTTTTGTCAATTTATATTTACCAGGTGAAAAAAGCAGTTAGAGCAATACTATGGCATTGTCTTGAAACTTATAAGTGAGACGAATATCGTCAGCGATTTTGCCCTCCCGAAAAATTCAGCTGGTGATTAAAAAAGGTAAGGAAGCAAAAAACTTATAAAAGACAATCAACCTGCCACAATGGACATTGTCAAACCTGCAACAAGTATTTGCGGATTTAAGTAAAGACTAATTGCTTTCCATCAGGATGCTTATGATAAACACAGAATATCACTGAGGCAAATAATATTGTGTGTACAAAATGTCCCAAACCCGTCTTTGTCATAGAGTCAATGGTTCTCATAGTATAAGTAAAATTTTTGAAAATCTTTCTATGACAGGAGTGTATATGAGTGTTGCTTCGAATTAAAAGGATGATTCAAACGCTCGATGGTCAAATTTTAAGGCCAATGAAACAGGAAAAGCAAGGCAAAAACGAATGAGAGGGATCAGAAAAGGCATAATTGACATTGCTAAACCATATCATATGCTTCTGGTGTATCTTAAACATCTTTTTATGATTTTATTTGATAGTTTTGTTGTTTACAAGTTTTCATTTGAGTTTCCCACAAGTTGGATTTTCTCAATAATTGACCTCACTCAAAACCCAATATCTCATGGAATATACAAGTTTTTGGTTTGAAATTTTCAGGGAATACTCTTATACTGTTTTCAATTATCTTTCCACTAGAACTTCTTGTTTAGCTTTGTTTTGTGCTGCCATATTGTATAAACTAAATATTTTTCAATTATTTTAGTGGAAATGAATTTAATCATTGTGAGATGTGTTCTGGCCAAATTTTGAGTTTAAAACTTTATTATTATACATATTACGTTTTAAAGTAATCTATTGGTTCTCTACTAAATTTAAAAAAAATGAACGTCATCATGCTCTTTCGTTATATCAAATGAAATTTGTCTTCTAAAGTTGATAACATCAACAAAAAGTTTTTTCTAAATGTGTCACCTTTAAAAAAAAAGATTTCATGATTTTTAAAAACAGCGAAAATCTTAGAGCAGCCATATTTAGGGATAGGCGCCTAAAAATCGCCAAAATAACCTGTCGTGATTAGCTCTTAATACATCTCTAAAAACTCTACGCACAACCACGTTTTATTCTTATGAATTACGAAAAGTTTTTTTATTAGAGTAGATTTATTTGTGTAAACAGATAAATAAATGCGAAAGCAATAAACAAATAATAACGAATTTATCACGAAGTATCTAAAACGATCATTTTCTTTATATTTATAAGTCATCATCAGAATCCGAGTCTTCTTCGATGGCTTTCTAAATAAATAAAATCAAAGATATAAACAATTTCATACGTAAAAGGGAATAATAAAAATTATATTTGTTAAAAAGAGATGTTTGTTTGTCTCAGAGGTTAAAAAGAGATGTTTGTTTGTCTCGGAAGTTCGGTTTGTACGAGGTTTATTGGAGTAAAAAATAATTTATATAAAATATAAATTAATGTATGAGTCTATTCCCTGGTTATCAGAATTAACATTTTTTATCATTGATATCGAATTTCAGTGAGAGCAACCACCTAGAAAGTAGGCCATAGACAATGGTGATTGATTTTTTTCTACCCCATTTTTTTTTTTAAATGACAACCTGCCCAAAATATCTTGGTGCAAAAAATGAAATAGAAGCGCACGCCGAGAAACAGAATTAAATTGGTACCTAAATTGGTACCTGTAAATTCCATCAGGTATATGACCCGAATGTGAGCAACTTACTTTCGCTTGTTCTTCAGCTTCTTTGGCAACATCTTTGGGTACTGTTTGGTGAATTCCATTAGTGCCTAAAACATTTAATTTTAATTTTAAGGCGATAAAGGAGGAAAAGAGACGACTGAACCAGGCATAACCAAAACAATTATAATTTTCTAGTCACTAATTTTTTAGGAAAACGGAGCACTGATTACTCCTCGCGAAAATAATTGGAAAAGATTAACTTTTTCTTTGCCTCGATTTTATAAAAAACTTTCAAAATTTTTGAATAAAATATTTCAATAAAGTTTAAGTATGAAAATAAAGAATCCATAAAAATCAGGCTTTATCTATCTCAAGGTTAACTTAATTATAGAAAATCGTGATGCAACATTAAATGAAATTAAATGCATCATAGCATGAATAAGCACAAGAAAATAAAGCTTGAAAATCTTGTATAAAAAACTTTTCAAACACTAGCAAAAATTAGAATCACCAAGTAAAAAGCTGGAAAAGTGGGACTTACTTTCACCGACCCAACTAAGCTCAAGTTCAAATAATTTGTCTTTAACTTCATCGTGAACTGTATGTACACTAAAATATAAGTTCATAAGAAATAAAATTTCCTTTGATCTCAGGGTAACATGCATAAAATCATAACACCCGGATTTACTCAATAATAAGGGAAGCTAAAATTAAAAATAAAGGCTTAATGACAAAGTTTAAACAGTTTCCAAATAAAAGTGTTTAATTTAAAACAGCTACCATTGGCATAACAAATAAAGTCCAGAATATATAAAACTTCAGCTAAACCGAAGTGAAATTTTGAGAAGTATAAGAAAAAAGACGCTTTTTAGACAAGTTTAGACATGCCTGCTCAACCAAGAAAACCTTTTATGAATGCAGGTTGTTTATAATATTCAACGTTAAAAAAAGATTCACTATAGCTATTTATCAAAAAAATGTATTTTCATAGCATGAATAATTCCATTTTTATTAAAAACCATTTATCAAAAAAAAAAAAAAAAAAAAAAAAAAAAAAATGGATCAGTGCACTGTCCCTAGAAGACTTCATCTATGGATCAAACAAATTTCACATATTTCAAACCTGAGACCAATAAAATCAAACTGATTGCTTAATCACAAAAGAATTTATGGATAAAATATAACTTCTTTTGAGCCCTTCAATTTGTTAAAACAACCAAATTGTAAAAACTACTAAAAATCGTTAAAAAAAAATCAAAATCAGAAAATGAAATCAAAACGAAAATCATAATGCCTTTTAATAAAATAATTTTTTTTGAATTTAAACTGTTTAAACTTAAACTTGGTATCATAGAGTGAGATATGCGGTAAGGTATATGAATAAAAATGTACCTTCTTCGTAGATGCAAAGTGAAAGAGAAGAAGATAATGAATAAATTTTAAGATTTAAAAACATTTTTTTTAAAGCTTCAAATTACGATATTTGGTTCCAAATGATTTTTCACAAAAATCTTAAATTCTCATTTTCATGATCCTATTTTTATATACAAAGTGATAGCACAGGAATGGAGCAAATTTTCTTTTGATTGCCAAACAATAAAATCTTTATTTTGGAGAGAGCTTTAACCAATCTTAGCATAGATGACCAAAGTCAATTTTCTTAATCAGCATGGTTCATAAAAAAAAACTCCAATTAGACTAAAAGAGAAAATAATGTAGAGAGAAAATCTATTAAAATTGACAATTTGGTCAAAATTCTATATGACCAATGATTTAAGATGAATCTTAATAGCGAAGTAGAAAAGTTACATTTTAGCAATTTCTTTCACAGCTTCTTTCATTGTTAGATCTTTGAGCTGGAATTAAAAAAAATAATAAATAAAATAAATTCACTTGTTTTATGAGGGATCTTAAACATCTGACATCTTTTTCGAAAAAACAGTGCTTTAACCACTGAGATACGATTAAAAATATCAGCAGCAAATTTTCATTGACCCAAATATTACCAGGGTAAATTCAGACTACTCTCAGCTTATCTGTATCCTTACTTAGCTGAAAAATTGGGTTGATCTTAGAACTAAGAATATCTAATTTCTTTGATTAATTGTGGTTTTGCTGGAAACTTAATATGAATTATCTTAAAAGACAAACAGATAAAACTAATTTTAAGTTTTTACTATATGTCAAATCAAAAAATTGTATTGTTTAAATGAAAAAAGCTTAAAATATGAAGTAAGCCACGTTTTTTCCCTTTTCTTTCTTTTTTTCTTTTTTTTTAAGTTTGCACTTGGCTTGCAAAAATTTAAGATTTTAAAGTTTAATATACTGTAAAAAATTCTTGGAGCAATTTTTGAGTGAAACTTTTCCAATGATTTTTTCCTCTTATCTCAGAATAACTTTAAATGAACCAGCTAAAAAAAAACTGTCTTAATTTAGTAAAACCAGTCAGCTATGCTTTAAAGGAAATGTTTATCACTAAAAATAAGTTCATCTCACCCATAAGAGAGTAAAAATGACTAAACAATAATTGTATTACATTAAAATTTTGCTAAAAATTAAGATTAAAGTAAAACCTTGTCATTTGATGACAACGAAATACGACAGAAAACATTTTAAACCACTTAACTTTTTTTTCTGTTGCTGCAAAAAATAAAAAAATTTTCTCAGAACAAGTAGATTAATCCCTTTTATGCTGGCTCAAAAAATAGCATGACTGGCTTATTTCAAATCTAAATTTTAAAGTCATAATATTTAATCCAAATATTTTGTTTTTGTTTTTCTTTTGAGTATTTATCTCAATAAAGAGAAGCAACAGTGAAAATTTGATATCACTCTTTAGGTCCTACGTTGACTTGCTGAAACATCAAAAAATGGGCGTGGCAACATAATATTTGACATTAATAACAACAATGATAATGGAAATTTTTTAACCGATTTAGGAGTTAGTTTAATGAACAAAATACAAATTTTCCTTGTCATATTGCAATGTCATAAAATTGGAATTTTTTACTATAAATATTAATTATCTTTAGTTATTCATGTTTTTAATAAAATTAAAAGTATCTTAAATTTTATCAGGCACTTTAAAATAAGGAAATATCGTTTCAAAATTACTCTTTTTAAAATCGTTTTTTCTCTGTTTCAAGCTTAGCAAAATGCAATTTTTATTAGGATTTTGTTTCCTCGAGCTTTTAAATATATTTTTAAAATAAGAATATAGCCCAGTCATTTTTAACAAGTGAACGTAAAATATAGTATGGTCTATATTGCAAACCCATACACAAAAATTTATGTTAAGGATATGGTCGCCATTGTTGATATGCAATGCAACTTGAATAACTCAAAAGCTGATCAAATAACCTGAGTAATAAATGGTTTTAAACACATTAGCCATTTCAAAATTGAATCTAAATTGAATCGCAATTCAGGTATCAAATTGGTGAAAAATGTTACATACTGTCTAAAAGACAATTTATCAACTGGTTTTGTTTAATATACTCCCAAAAATAAAATAAAAATTCTTAAAAGCACATGGTTCTAAAGATTAACATCGAAAACAACAGAAAAAATATCTTTCTTAAATAACCAAAATTTCAGTATAATTAAAAATAATTTAAAAATGCAGAACTTTAGGCATGCCCCTTCACCGAAAATTTCAAAAGGTCAATTTTGACAAAATTGAAATGCTTTGAGGCCCGGACCCTGGGAACAAGAATCTTCGTGGTCTTCTAATTTCATGCATAATCAAAAAAAAAAAAAAAAAAAGAAAATAAAAGGATTTAAGAAAAACTGTAAATATTGAAATTGAAAAATGTAATTCTTCAACCAAGATTATATGCTTTGAGGCCAGGGCCTCGAGAACGAGAATTTTTGGCAAGTGGACATATCGGGTAAAGAATGTTCTATATTTCATAATATAATATACATAAAAATTATTTAAAGAAGACTTACCTTTAGTTTTTCTATTTCTGTTTTAGCATTTTGCTTTGCTTTTCCTACTGCACAACCACAATAACCCTGCAAAAAGAGAAATAAAGACCACTTATCATTTAAATCATTCTCAGTAAAAAATTTATATATCTGGAATTCTTTAAGGGAGGAAATTTTACCTAAGATCTTAACTTTTTAATTATATAATCCGTGTTGATAAACAGGTGAAAATTTTTTTTCTTTTTCAATTAAAATTTCCAGAAAATTAAATGCAAAGTGAAAATTAGTAAAATGCAAAATAAAGCTGCAAATATTCCATAAATGAATGTTTATTTATAGATGATATTGTCCATTAAAACACTCATATTTTAACAAATTTTGGAGAGCAGTAATTTACAGCGGAGTATTTAGAAGAAGGGATATCTCATCAAATACTTTACAAAACATGCTATTTTGTTAAAAGGCATTTTTTAAGGTGTTGTTACACTTACTGGTAAAACGTTTCCTAAAAAAAATTATGAATAAACATTTTTATCAAATCCTAAAAATTTTTCTAAGCACTTAACACAAGTTGCTTGCATGCCTTTGAGTTCAGTGGGGTTCAAGGACAAAGTCTCTATAAGCATTTGATATTTGAGCCCTAACAGACAATAGGAATGGCCGAAAAATGACTTAAAATATTTCTTTATTATTACTGTTTTTCGAGACAATCTCAACAGACATGAAGGCTAATATTAGAATGAAAGTCAAAAAAAAAAAAAAAAAAAAAAAAAAAAATTCCCTACTGCAATTAACTAAATTCATTAAGCATCGGTTAGTAATTTTTTTCTCGTTCTAAGAAAGTTTGACAAGACATATAGATTTTTAAAATATAATACATTAGTCAGTTTTAGAATTTGTATTGTGGTTTCGAAAAATTGTATCAATTTAAAATCATGATTTATGATATAAATGAAACAAATTTCTATCAAAATTCTATTACACCTTTAGCTCTGTAAGAAAAAAATTTAAAAGAACGTATTATTAAATAGCATTGGAAGCTGTGCAAAGCAGTGAAATTTGGATATATTTTGGATATATTTTTCAGAACAATCTTAGCATTATAAAATATTTGACTCTTGACCACAGATATCCTTTAAATATCTCTATTTTTATATTTTTTTTCATCGTTTGATCTTTGTGATTTAATTGTTTACAGAAAAAGAAAACTGCTAACTGTTTTTAAAATAATGGACTACAAACAACCTTATGAAAATTAACGCAACGAATATTTAATTGTGAATTTAAGCATCTTACTATACAGGCCTAATTATTTTTGCTACATTTTGAATGTTTTATAGGGAATAGAATAGAAGTGGAATAGAATTGGAACAGAACTATTTTCTTAATTTCAATTTTATTCTTGTTATATGAAATCGCATTTTGAAAAAAGTCCCTTTGAGTTTGGATGCCCAAGTCAGTAGCTGAAGTCAAAACAGCCTAAAAAAACTCCTGGATATCCTGAATATTCTAGCATGAATTTAACCTTTTGAACTATAAGTAGAGTATATTTACAGTTTTTGAAGAAAGAACTTCTTCCTTGGAACGTTTATAACAATAAAGTTATAAATATAGTTGAAATGTTGTTAAAAATACTTACAAAAAAAACGCCTGATGGTTCAATCATATAGAGACCAGGTCCATCAATTTTATCATAAGAACTAAGTAATACACTAAAAAAAAAAAAAGACTTCAATAAAAGTACTCAATAAATATCATTTTACATATACATAAATATATACATACCTTTAATTTATATTATGCACTTCTTTAATATAATAATTATTATTATATGGGATTAAATACTATTATTGATATTATACGTGATTTATTTCTAACAATTGACAATACTCATTTTTCATCCCGTTTTAATGGCTTTTACAAAAGGAATAGCGGCACGAAAATTTATTGATCACAATTATTCATACCTGACACCAAAAGGACGATATGCACTGTATAATGTATGAAGATGGACATATCCTGCTACTTTATCAGCTAATGTTTTTATTGGGATTGGCACACCATAGACTGAACGATAATATGCTGCTTCATCACGGGCTACACCGACCAACTAAAAAATGAAAAAAGATGCTGTATCAAACCAGTCAGCTTGAGGTAAACGTGGGCAAAATTTAATTTATTAACTATAGACGTGGAGACTTTAAAGATTTGTGATTTTTTTTTTGAAAAAGATATGCAGAAACAGTTAATACAGATCGATAATGTCTACATAGTTAACACCTCCAAGAGTTAAAAAAATGTTTTAGGACTAAAGTATTAATTGCAAGAAAAATCTCAGGCAAGTATGGAAAATGAAACTGGGTAGATTTCATTAAACAGGTCATAAAAGTTTAAATTTGCAGATAGTTTTCAAATTAGCATATTTCAAATGAAAAATTATATGAAAATTGCCTTTCTTAAGAAAACAGCTGAAATTTACCATAAATAATACCTTCTAACTTCGGAAGATTTCTCAAAAAAAAAAGAAAAAAAAGAAAAAAAAAGCAAATTGTATTGTACCAAAATTGATATGTTTTCAAAATTGAACTGAGCCTGATAAATTTTTAAAAATAACTGTTTTGGAGCCTTAGCCTGATATGCAATACAAAGAATAATGTGAAAGTGCAATTTTGAAGATTTATATAAAATTGGCCTTTAGTGCTCTTCTTTTTTCTTTTAACAAAAAACTTTTATTAAAATCAGTACTTAAGTGAGTAAGACTGTCCTTAGTAAAAATCAATCGTAGTAAAAAAAACACAGTTGGTTGCCAAATATTTATCTTTGGTCGTTTTTTTGCAGAAAAAAATATGTCTAAATCTCTCCTTTTAAACTATCTTATGGTTGGGTTCACATGCGACAAAAATCCCATTTTTTTCCATATACTAGTTTTCTAGCATTCATTTTGAAGCTCTTTCTTATATTTAGTAAACTGTCATTTTGTTTGTTTATGAAAATAATAATTCTGAATCCGGTGTCAGCCAAAAATATTTACGACTTGGCTTTTTTAAATATTGGAATTAGGACTTTAATGCAAAATAAAATTAATTTTCTCAATGCCAAGACAAAATTATTACAATCGGATATGTTTTGCTCGAGTCAGTTGGAAAACAGCAAACAAATGTATTTTCAAGGATGGCCTAACAGTGAACCAATAACACATACCTTGAAGTAAATTTAGTCATAAAAAAAAACCTTGGTAACATTTAACAAAATTATCATGTTTATATAAATAAATATTTAGCCAGAAAAATAATCTTAGTAAATAAAATTAATTACCTGACGAGCATCAGACATCAAGCCAGATACAGCCTAAGCAGAAAAAGAAAACATAACAGAGTATAATGACAATTGGTTAAAAAAATACTCAAGCAAAAAATTGGTGGTTTATAAATCAGATGCATACTGAAAATTTAAAGTTTTCAAAGCTTCGTGAGAAAATTAGCACAAAAGAAACAAGGTAGATAAAAGTATATACCATGCTAAACATTGGAATGTGGGTGAGGTGCAAGGGGAAGAGGGCTTGGTGAAAAAAAATACTGAAATTGAAATTTGAAAAATCATTATTTATTACCATGCCAACATGTCGGTCTATAGAAAAGATTCTTTTTCCAGTACCAGGTTCATATAACTTTGATGTGATCAACTTCTCCACACCAAACACAACACCATCCTTACATCTTACAGCAACTGCAGTACTATAAAAACAATTATTTAAATCATGGTCAAATTTTAAAGGCATTGCTCTCTGCCATTAAACCAGTTAAAATGACTTTTGCTCTTTGTTAAATCCAGAAGTTACGTTACCACTATAAATGTAAAGATGATTCAAGAAAAAGTTACCTGCTATTTTGGACAGCTTTGTTGGCATATTCAACCTGGAATACCCTACCATCTGGTGAGAACTGATGTGCAGAAAGATCATACTAAAAACAAGCACTTAGTGACTAACTGATTTCTGGAAATTTCAAAAAAAAAAAAAAAATTTTTCAAACATAAAAAACTTTTTTCTTAGTTTACTATGATGCTATAATTTCACATAAGATATAAAAAAAATCAAATGGTTAATTAGGTAATTGGAAAGAGTAAGTTATACAAATAGTTAAAATTTCAAGTAACAAGAAAAGTTTAGGATTTTATAAATCATAATTTAAGAAGTGCTCCTTTTTATCAACTTCAAAACTTTTCTATTTTAAGACCTAAAATCGAAAAGTATAGTTAATATTTTTCAGTATCTTCAGATGTGAAAATTTTAAATTTTCAAAACATATGTTTATATAATAAACAATAAAAAGGTAATACAATAACATTCATCAAGAAATTGCTTTTTTCTTTTTTTTTAAATGAAATAAACACAAATTTCTCAATTTCAAAAGATAAGAGCGTTTTTATGTTTCTTTGGAGATTTTTATTAGTTTATTAAGAAAAATAACTCAAATCCACAAAGTAAAAACAAAATATATTGTTTGCTTAGTGGTAATTTTTACATTCAAACACAGATCAGTATCATTTCTGTTTTTGGTATTATTTCTCAAATTTATTTTTTGGAAAAAAAAAAAAGTATATATTTTTATCTTCTCTGTCATGATGACAGATTTAACCAACGGTAATTATTTAAGCTAACATTAATAGCTATATTTAACACAACTTTTTTTTTTATCATCTACATAAAATAATTTGATCTTTACCTCCAAAAACAAACAATAATCTCAAAAAAGATGAATAACACTGACCCAAACCATATTGTTGACCTGAAGTTAATATAAAATTCATTTACGCAGCTTTTTTCTAACATTTAATCCCAGAAAGGAGAGGTCAATGATTGCACATTATTGCTTTAGCAATTGTTCACCAAACACAATATTATTTAATAATGACCTGAAATACACTTTAATAAAATCATTTTTTTTTTTTTTTTTTCCTCTGGACATGACGTACGACAAAAATAAATTTCACCCAGACAAACTAACAATTCTAACAAATATTATCCAATGATGAAAGCAAATTTTCATCCCTGACTTTATTACCAGACTAGCTGATCAGATTACAAGGGATGGCATTTTTTTTCAAAATACTGGCAGTCAAGTGTCATTAATAATTGTTGGGAAAGGGTGATGCTCTAGAAAGAAGTAAATATAGAGGATTGAAGTTGGTTGATCAAGTTGATCAAATAATTGAGTTATTGACTAGCTAATTAGAAAAAGAATTAATATAGATAAAGTTTGGTTTTTTTTCCAGGCCATGCCACTACAAATGAACTATTTTTACTCAGGCAGGTTTAGAAAAAGTATTCAGGAAATAAAGAATTTCTTTTTCCCCTTCACAGATTTGGATTTTAGAAGCATTTTAGAAAGTACCATAGAATGTAACTTAGAGAAAAAATTTTGTAAAAAAATTTTTAACTATAAAAAAATAACTGAGTAAAATTTCACTTATAAATTATTAATTACAAACTGCTTTTTTAATTTCTTAAAATTTTAAAAATTATACTGTAGAGTGTAACACAAAAGTAAAAAATTACATGAGAATAAAAGAAAGAGCAATAAACTGATAGAAAAAAATCAGTGCCTACAAAACGGCGTAAATTAGATATTATGGCAGTGCATTTAGCATTAAATAAGGTGTAAATGAGTGGCTAGTTAAGATAATGCAGTCTATTTACATCAGAAGCCACGTTAGGTTTAATGATTAACTCAGAATATAATTCAATGTAAATTTTGGTGTATATCAGAGCTTAGTATTTAATCCTTTATTATAAATTTAAAGGTATTAGCGTTGAGTTGCAAATGGAGCTTAGAATGAGGTGTCCATGAGAGTTACTGTATGCAGATGATTTGATTCTTAAAGTAGAAGGGGATATCAAAATAAGTTTTATTTATAAGGTAAGTTCTGCTAAATGGAAATTTAATTTTTATTTATTTATTTCCTATAATGTGGGGAGATCATCGTAAGTCAAACTTATTAAAATTTTTATCATATTCCTTAATTTTAAATTTTGGCAGGACTAGTTTATTGGCTTTACTACTACGAGTATTGAAGATGTGGATATTTTTACTATGAAAGAAGTCTTTAACTGAATTTGGTAGACTAAACGACAAATAATCAAACACTGACAATATATTTGAAACAAGCACAAGATCAGTGACCAAAGGGAAATTTGAATTATGAATACTCAAAGAAACTTCAGAACTAAACAACATGAAACTAATGATTCTTAATGCATTGAAGTGATAAAACCTCATTTAAATATCTACTACCATTTTGTCCCCAAACCCAACAACAGTAACTCATATGAGGTGACAATAAAGCCAAATAAAGTGAAAGAATAGTAACACTAGTACTACTATTAAGAACTAGTAAATAAATTAAAAACCAAAACATAAGGCAAGTATTACAGCAGTAAAATAAGGAAAATGGCAGGTATTATTGCTGTAAAATTTGTTAACAAAATAGATTTTCCAAAAATCCACTTTCAATTGCATTTAATTTAAAAAATTAGTTATTTAAATTTAACTTATTTTTAGCTGTCATGTTTTATCCGGGAAGCACCTTATTTCATTTTTTGTGCTTTTTTTTCCAGGTCCCATTTCTTAATGAAAACAGTGTAATTTTCCCACAATTTATATAAAATAAATGAAAGGACAACGTTACAACCTGAAAGTACAAAACCTGAAACCTGAAAGTACTTCCGTGTCTTATTCATTTTTTCTTCAATTAATGCCACTTAACTTCTTTGCTCTTGACAGAAATTATTTTTTTGCTGAATTTTTTAGGGTGCCTCTATGTCTAACAGGTCTAGTAATATTTTAAATCAGTGATTACTTTTGCTTAACAATTTATTTTTCTATTTTCTACATGTTTTACCTAATTTCTCTTGCTTACCCTTCATCTAATCAGGAGTCATCTTTACAAAAATTTTAATTATTTGGGAGATTTTACACTAACTTCAAGTTTTGGCAACAAGACACACACATAAAACAGTCATTGTTAAGAGCAATGAGCAGCTAATAGATTTCTTTTTTCTAGAAATGATTAGCATGTCTTTTCAATAACAGGTCTTGATGTGACTATGTTATGAGAAGATACCAAGGCAACTTAATCTTCAGAAGATACTGAAATTTCTTACTTCTTTTTGGAAAATTACCGTACAAATCATATTTTTGACCTTCTAAAGAGACATTATCACGATTTTAACTTACTGTTAAAACAATGTGTATACTTACAAAAGACTTAAGATTTTTATACATATATATA
>JAUZNK010031956.1:0-18660 GCA_035046665.1 Euphysa ruthae
GCTTATATATGATTCCCATTAGTAATACTAGACCGAGAAACTTTTTCATTTCTAAAACTGTAACCTGTTCCCAATTTTCTACATACGTATTATCCACTTTATCTGGGTTGTCCTCTCTGAAACTTTCAGCAAAGCGATTTGTTTCAAAAACCAAAAGTTAAATAATTTCAAATGTCAAATATAGTTCAACAAAATCGAGAGGAGTAGGATTTTCTTTTATCCTTACTTTTAGTCCCTCGACTTCAAAGAAAGGAATTTCTGAATCATCATTGTTATCAATCTCAATATGTTCCCAAGTTGATGGTGGTTCAATTATCTTGCAGCCTCGACCTAACCCTTGGCCACGTCCTGCAACTCTTCCACCACGTACACCTAACCTCCCTCCACCTACACCTCTGTTGTTATTTTCCAATCTAGCAATAAACTCATTTTTTTTGTCTGTTTGTTGAATCAACTAAATGTTTTGAAATCTACAACCTCAGACTTGTGGTCGCCTTACTGCAAACCCTCCGGGTCTGAACGGCAGTTTTTGATCACCTTGAAAGGGGATAACAGTTTCTTCCACAGCATTACTATTTTCAGTATCTAAGTCAAATGGAGGGACTATAATATTTGAAAATTCAATCTGGGGAGCCTCCAATAATGGAGGAGCTTCTGGTATATGATGGAAATCTGGAGCTTGAAGAAAGTTTTTGGTCTTAATATTGTCCGTTACGGCTACATTGGAAAATATATTAACTGGTATATCTTCCTCCTCATATTCCTAATCAGAATCAAGTTCACTTTCATCTTCATAGTTTTGACAAATAACAGAAATTATTTCACACAACATTTGACTTGTTTTTAAAAGACCTGGGTCTAATGAAACTTTAAAAATAGCTGAAATACCACCACCATTGTCATAAATATTTTTGGCTTAACATCCGATTTTTTTCTAACATGGGTAGGATGATTAATGACTGTCTTCCAACTTGACCTAGATTTTATAAGGCCTAAACTCATATCACTCTGCATTAAATCTTTCCTTGTTAAACCTTTGTCACTTTCTTTGGTCTATCTAAGCATTTTTAAGTCTTCAAGTAATACGACTGCATTTACTATCTACACAATACTAACAAAGATACAATCAACTTCTTACTTGCAAATACAAATACACTTTTAAACTCAAAGACCACTCTTAACTTCCCTGCTGCTAATCATGACTAGTTTTTATCATTAACTCAAACATGGCTTATAGTATTGGTGTACAAAGACCACCAAACTCCATCTTGTGGCACAATGCCAAAAGCTTTAAATCTACTAAAGTGAAAAAACATAAAATAAAACTAAATCTTTTATTGATGATCTGACGAAATGAGGGCTAAAATTGGAGTTCAAGCGTTCAACAGGGAGATAATTGATTTGAGTTTATCTATAAATTTGACAGTTTTCATAGCCTTGTTTCTGGGATAAAAAATTCCAGCAAGTACGGGTCAAAAAAACAAAGGAAGATTTCATAGAAAATGCAATAAATACTGTTTAAAGGGTAAAATCACCAAATACTTTCACAAATTCAAGTCTCCTGAGCAGAGATTTTTTTAAAACAGTAGTCACCTTAATTTCAGAATTGCGATCTAACATCTTCACCAGAAGTTTTAAAATAAAATGAAATTTTAGACAAAAATAACGTATAGCAATGTATGGGTACATATCACATAACGCATAGCTTACCTTCGAAGCTCTGTCTAGCATAATTGCAAAGTAATATTCACGCCGAGGGAACAATCTTTCAACAATAAGCACCTGAACAATAAAAAAAAGTAATACGCTTTGGGGCATACAGTCTTTCAACAAACAATAATAAAGTGGTAATATGTAACAACATGCACACCATGAATTGTATATGATATCAACAATCTAGCTGTATGAACTATTTCATAAAAATATTAAATTAAATTAATTATTTATAAAGTTATGGCAAAAGTTTTAAAAACAAAATTTTTTGAAATAATAAAAGACTCATTCTTCATGTGTGCCTTTTCTGCCTTAAATCAATGAGTGAAACTTGTTCCTAAGGTATTAAAGAAACTTATTCTTTCATGTATGCCTTTTCAACTCATTTTACCATTCTGAGGTCTGCCTCTGAAAATCCTGAAATCTGTCCACCCACCACATCCTAAGTAACCTTGATATGTAATATCTAGAACAAATTAGATTAATTCTTTTAATCTATTGTTCCAGCCCAACAATTTATTGGCAAAACATTGCTGAAACCCACCGAAATGATTCTTTTCAGCATAATATTGTATCTATTTGTATTTATTGATATTAACAGGTGGCCTGTAAAATGTAAAGCGTGTTAATTCATTTTGATGTCTTTATAAAATATATATCATGCATAAAAACGGTTTCTATGATGTATATCCTTGTAGACTTAGGAATGAAAAATATTCTGGGCTAATACTGAAATTCTCCCACTATTAGTTAGACAGTACATAACATGAATATAAAATCTCTTGAGAAAAAATATTGATTTCTGCACACTTGCATTAATATTATAATACAAAAATAACCTCATTGCATGGTCTTCCAGCATCTCCTGTTTGAATTGTGTATAACTTCTGTCCTAACATTTGCTTTGCAATGTCTGACACTTCTTCAGCTCTAATAATAAACAATAAACAATGGAATACTGAAACTCAATAGAATGGTAGATTATTAACTAAAATTATCGGTTCCTATTTTTAACTATCGCATAAAATATTTAAATATAAAAAAAAAAAATAAAACAGAATACTTAGAGAAAAAACATGTCTTTGAACCAAATTTTACCAGTTGGAGGACTAGGTCTATAATCTGATATAATTTCCAAAATGGCTAACATGATAAAATGATCAGTTTTGAAAAAAACGAAAAAAATATCAGATTGCAAGGGGAAAAAAACTGCTGGAAGATCTTGATCAATATTTCCATGCAAATAATGCTCTTATCGAAACCCCTTCTACTATCCACCATGCCACTTAACCTTTAGAACCCCGTGATACCATATGTTTTTAGACAAGATCTTAATTTTTGTCGTATACTGGTGAAACGATAGAAGCCAAAGCCAAACTGACATTGTTATTGAAAAAATTGTGAAATTTCCAAACAAAGGCAACTGCTTTGGATTTAATAAGAAAAATATTGGTGGTAACAAATTGATTTCGAAACTGTATATTTTTATGAAAATGAAAAGTAGAAAACAGTTGCAGTAAGCAATCAAATTTCTTTATTTTGGCTGTAAACCTATGGGTATTTACTCGATTTATTTTCCATTTATAGCGTGCGTGTATTATTTTAATTTGATTACACCAAATTGTCTGGTCGTTGCTTTTCCTCTAGAATAGCTTCTTTTTTTTTCAGTCTTTTGTTTATTATATAACTAAATTTAAAATTTCTCTGTCTCAACAAGGAATTTCAAAAAATACTATGAACAGACTTTACTATGACATTTACTTTGGCCGAAAAGAACTTTTTTTTTAATGAAAATTTTGACTTATTCAGGGAGATATAGTAACTTGCAGCAGAGAATAGTATCTTGCAGCAGAGATATATATCTCTGCTGCAAGATAATATTATGTGCACTTTTCTGTTATATTATAGCGTATATTTGATATTTACACACACACTTTTTTATGGCGGCACGGTATATAGCTATAATTTCCCCCACATTTTTTTTTCTACTTAAAGAATTTACCCAAAATTATGACTTTTTTATTTTAGGAAATTTTTTTGATTTTTGAGAAAATAGAATAATGTAGAAAAACAGATAGCCTAATCTATATTGTGTTATCTTTTAAGAATGGGGTCAATAGAATTCATAGTAGCAACGTTTAATGATCTTTGGCAATTTTTGTAAACAGGCAAAAACTGTCAAACACATAGCGCACTGCGGTCTAGGGTTGACATCACACTACACAGCTGGATCTAAGGATCAATAATGTTATAAAAAGTTTTTATCTCTTTTTTTGTTTGTAAACTAAATATATTTTTGAAGTTATATCAAAGAGGTAAACTACATTTTGTGCATTTATTATTTGTATTAAAAAATCTTTATACAGGATGTAAAACATCAGGAAAATAAAATACAATGCTGATATTAATGTCAGTCCTGTTAAATGATATATTAGTACAATTAAGAGTAAAAATTATTTAAAATTTCCACTTAAAATCTTTTTGAAATCTTGAAAATCAACTTTTTTCTTAATTAACGTTGAAAGCTCGCTGTACAGTTTTTTACTACTAAAATAAAAAGTTTTAAGGAACGCCTAGTTTAACCCTCGGCAGTTTTAATAAAAAGTAGTTGCTTCGTGTATGTATTGCATTTTTGTTCTTTAAAAAGTAGTGTTGAAAATTCGAACATGTATCCCCATCTAAAAATTTTCTGATAAATTGACAAGTGTCTTTAACGATATATTTGTGAAAATTCTTCACTGAGCACTCATTCCCAATGATTTGATATGCTTGTCTTTTGATAGAAGCAAACTTTGTTAACTAAGTTTTTGTCAAGTTTAGGTTGACTGTACCGGAGTAGGTTAGAATTTTGCTTAAAAGCCTATGTCTGGAGCTCACTTTTTTTGTACACTGAATCAAAGTTTAGTTTGAAAGAAAGTTTGTTGTTGAATATATTACCAAGGTACTCGTATTTTGTTACAAAATTTACTAAAGTAGTTTTGTAGCGCAGGTGTAACGTATTGTTAGCTAATTGTTTAGCTGTACCGAACAACATGGCCTCTGTTTTGCCTTTATTCAGATTTATAAGTATGTCATTTTCATCAAAATACTTAGATAGTTTCTAGAGATCTTCATTTAACGTATTCTCTATAACGTATTTAACTAACTTTCAACATCTCAGATAGTCGTATAAATAGTTAAGAAACAAAATAAAAAGCGGTTGACCTAAAATGGATCTCTAAGGTACACCAGAGAAAACATGCTACATTTGGCAAAATAGCTTGATACTCAACCAACTGAGTTCGTGCAAATAAATAACCACTCTGGCTCATCGCCTTGAATACCATAAGAATATGGTTTATTTATTAACATACTATGACTTGTCGTAAACGAGTTTTCCTCTAAGTATATCATAAGTTGGTTATGCACTGCTTTCTCCAATATTTTTGAAACAAAAGTTTTCGGTATTTTCAAACGTACCTGATTCATGAACAGGTAATACCTTCACTTGTTTCCAGAGACTGGGAACTGACTGCCTTTATATTGAAAGATTTATCAAATAACTTATCAGTTGTGAAAACGATTTTGAACAATAACACGTAATAACACTTTGTACAAAAAAATAACGCTTTTTCTTGTCAGCTGTATATCTGTTTTTTAATTTATACCTTTAAATTGGTTTTATCATAAATTTCCACCGCTTTGATTTTCAATTGTTGCAACATTAACTAAAAAAATGATATTTTATTTTTCGGATAAAAAATTGAGATAAAAGTTTGATGGCAAAAAATATTATACAAACAATGAAATTTGATCTAACAGCTGGATTTATCTGCAGCCAATGCAATTAGCTTTTCAAAACGGTCTGGTTAAAATTGTATACTGAAGCATTTCTATATATATCTAGGTTTGCGTAAACATGCCAAAAGGTAAAAAGTGGTGGGCGCTCAGCAGATGAGCTTAAAAAACGCAGGAGTCTGAGAGTTAAGTCACAGAAGTTATAAACAAACTCTACTGAGCTGCTTCTGCATATCACTGAAGCTAGAAATACTACATAATTATAATCTCACCTTTGCAACACTTGCAAAAATTGAAAGTCAGTTCTTAAACTACCTGCAATACCAATTCATTTTCTATGCTTACAAATCCAGCAAAAAATTACTACTAAATCTTACAAATTAGATAAAGTCACTTTCTCACTGCAGCAGCTCTCGGCTTGACAACTGCTAAGCATGACTGCAGTTTTTGTTGCATAATAATTTAGTTTTTTTTTTTTTTTTTTTAATTCGCTCTCAACCCTTTCTATTTTACCTCTTCCATAGACTCTACTATGAGTAAAAAAAGATCTAAACATAATTAATTCTATGGATAAGCAGTTATGAACTCTATTCACAATTCCACTAAAACAAATGCCTAAACCCTGCTGTATATCCAAACTGAATTCCTCTTTGAGCCTACATAGACTGTAACATCTTATCTAGACACTCATTTACATCTAACTTCCTCATAACCCACCAAACTACCTTATGAGGCAATCTGTCGAAAGCTTCCACAAAATCTATCAAAACAAAACAAAGACAGTTAACACAGTTTTCTGTAACATTTCATTATTAGTCTTCAGGGACCATCTCTCATAATCTAACAGGCAAAACTTGTAAAGTTTTAAAGAAAATTGTGTTAAGGGTAAGGGTGATGCGAGTTGTTGAAAGAGTAATTAAGCTTAACTCAAGTATCTCCTGATGCTGTTACCATTGCTGCGAATAATTTCTGAGTTTGCTACATACACTGATGTATGACGAATTAAGCAAATATTCTTAATAGCTATCAACTTAAATTCTTTCTAATGTCTCTTTTCCTATATACACGGATCAAGCTCACCATATCACATCCATGTCTGCTTATGTCTAGCTTTCGTATATCCACATGATTCATCAGTGGTTTCTAGAGGACAAGAATAAAACCAAAATGCTTCTGAAAAGGTTTTAAATTTCAAAGAAAAAGGAGGTATCAGCAAATAATTTACAGAGTCAATGCTATCTGAAAGATTGCATATATTGATTAGAAATAATGTTCCGAGAACAGGACCTTGTGGCATCCTATCATTCATTTATAACCAAGATGAAGTTGCCCAACTTCAACCATTTAAAAACACTCTTTGTTGACAATTGGATAATTAATTCCACAAAATATTATAAACTTCAACTTCTATTCCATAAAATTTTAATTTATGCATTAGATCTTCATGCCAATTTTTATCAAACGTCTTTGAAATATCAAGAAATACAACTCTGGTTTCAAAAGATTATATAAATTTCACGAGCAATAGCAATTAATTGTGAAATACAAAAATTAAAACCAGATTCGTTTTTTAAAGCCGTTTGATTTCTAAGGTGGTTGCAAAAATTATTGTATGCAACCTTTTCTAACATCTAGTATAGGAAAAAACGATATTGGTCTATAATTTTTCAACAAGTTTTTGGATTCTTTTGTGTGTAAAGTTTACTTTTTTCCAAGAGTCAGGAAGTTTATCTGAATTAACATTATGAATCCCTGTATAATTGAATCATAAATTTAAAGGTTGTCATGTCCTGACTATATTTGGTAATTATTGAATACTTGATAATTGATTTATGTTTGTACATTGAGTTCTACTAAATTTGGTAGAACTCAATGAATTCAATGTATGTTCATACATTGAATTCATTAAGTGTGCTTTTTCATAAATGTCTGTGATAAAAATATCAAATATTACATATCTTGAATAACTTTTGAGTTATTCCACTTTAGGAAGGCTTAGTCCCTAGCAACACTAAGTTAGGTTTTTTATTGGCCTCATTGCCGGGTCTTGATTTAAGTTTTTTTGTCTAATTTGGTTCATCACATATTATTATAGGAGGCCAGCATGGTTTGCAAGTCAATTTAATTTACCAGCCTGGATATATTATTTTGAAAAAATTTGAAGAATTGAGCGAAGAAAAAGGATTTTTTTTTAGTGGTAAGCCACCATAAGGTAGTGTCATCTTTCTTCTTTTGACTACCAGGTATTAATTTCCCAAAAATTCCTTTTTTTTTTTTTTTTTTTGCCTTAAAGCTAATTTAAGTTCATTAATAATCTAAGAACGAGCTATCGGCTTACATTTTGTAATTTCACCTTCTGATGTGGAATTAAACCTTCTGGTGTCAAATGACTTGATCATCAATGCTGAGGTTTTCAAAGGACCTATCCCAAGGATAATTTGTAATACTACGTTGAATGAAATTAGCTTGAGTATTTTCAGAGTGCAATATTTCGCTTTCATGGGAAAGTAGAAAGTAAAAATTAAGATATTTCAGCATGAACTATTTTGTGATGACAAATTTGTTTGTCGTCTCAAACAGATTTGAGACAAATGTGGCCAGAAGGGTTATTAAATGTAAATGAAGATGACTTATTGAATGCGCAATTTGGAAAAATGTTCGATAACTTTCTAGTTTGGAGATATTTTCTATTAAATAAGTTCCATTGTTCCTTTGTTCACAGAAACATATTGAGATAAACAAATAGACTTTGAATATGATGAAAGTCTAATGGCCAACTATGTCATTGGAATATTGGTTTTGCCTACTTACTTACTTTACTTTACTTTTACTTTACTTTACTTTACTTTACTTTACTTTACTTTACTTTACTTACTTACTTACTTATTGTGATGTGAGTGAAATTATCAAATTTTGTGTGGGGACAGTGAATGTTAATAGTATGAATAGTCAAGCTGATGAGGTAGTAGAAACCCTACATAGGAGGAATGTAGATTTATGTTGTGTTAAGGAAACTGGATGGAGGGATATCACTATGAATATGACAGGTAAGAGTAGCACATATAAATTTTTTGGGATAGATAACAGTTCTGGCACAGGAGGAGTTGGCATACTTTTAGCTTAAAAGTGGATTGATAAAGTATTTAATGTTAATAAGGTTAATGATAGAATGATGGTTTTAGTCATAGGCAAAAGTATTTTGCCAGTAGTATCAGTTTATTTATTATGTTGAACTTTTGGAAGTGCTAACAAAGCTACGTGAAAAAGAGATAGTATTAGTAGCAGGAGACCTAAATGGGCATGTTGGGAAAGAGTAAATGGGTATGATGGTGTCCATGGCGGTTTTGGAAATGGAACAACAAACCCAGAAGGTGAAAGAATTTTAGAGTTTACTACTGTTACTGATATGGTTGTATCAAATACACTGTTAAAGAAAAGGGATAGCTAGTTAGTCACTTTTGAATCTGGACATGCAAGGACTTAAATTGACTATATTCTAGCAAAAAAGTCAAACAGGAATTTAATAAGAAATATAAAGATAATTCCAGGCAAGGAATGTTTCCCTCAGCACAAGTTATTAGTGTGTAATTTGGGTATTAAATCTGTTGTAGAAAGAAAAATACGTTTTACCCCCAAAAGAAGAACCTAAAAGTTAAAGGACCCTGATATTAACCAGAGTTTCTGCATATGTTTTGCTGAGAATGTACAGAATTTAAGAATGACAGGTAATGACATGGATGCTTTAATAGTAAATGGAGACATTTAAAGAATTGTCTTCCAAAAGCTTCTGATAACATATGTGGTTAGACTAAAGGACTTGTAAAATGACGTGACATCTGGTAATCGAACAGGGAAGTTGATAATGCTATCAAGGAGAAGATAAGGTTGCTTAAAAATTGGAAAAAGAGAGGTGATAAAGAATAATATCTTGCAGCAAAGTTAGGAAGATCAATAGTATATGAATCAAAGAAAAGGGATGATGAAGAAAGGTTCCCAAACCCTTTGGCAAGAGATGATGAGAAGAATGAGATTTTTAAAACTGCTAAGCAGATGATGAGGACAAATCAGGATATTGTAGGTGAAAAGTGTTTTAGAGATGATACAGGTAATCTAGCTTTTGATAAACAGTCTAAGAAAGAAGCATGGAAAAGCTATTATGATAGACTGCTTAATACAGAGTTTGAATGGGATAGCAATAAATTGCCACCAGCTGAACCAATTACAAGCCCAGCTTTGAGGATAGAGAGGGATTGGGTAGAATTTACTATGTCTAAAATGAAAAGTAAGGAAGTTGCCGGGCCATCAGGAATAGTTTCAGAAATGTTGAAGGCATCTGGTGAGGCTGATATTGATTAGCTAAAAGATTTAGTCAATGCAAGAGTAAATGAAGGTGTAATCCCAACTGATTGGGAGACTAGTTCAATTGTAAATTGCCATAAAGGAAAGGCGGATACTCTAGAGAGTGCCAATTACAGGAGGCTAAAATTGCTTGACCAGGTGATGAAGGTTTTGGAAATGGCAATGGAGAGGCTAATTAGAGAAAGGATTTTTTATATCTTTATTGTCTTTATTGACCTCTCTACCTCTCTAAAGCATTTGATACAGTTGATCATAGTATCCTGTTACACAAATTAGATCATTATGGAATAAAAGGGAAATCATTTAATTGGTTAAAAGCTATCTTAAATCCAGAAAGTAATTTGCCTTGAATAAAAACACAGGTTTAAAAGAAATTTTATATGGTGTTCCTCTACTTTTTTTAATTGACATCAATGACATCTACAAAGCCTCTAGCACTGTATCAACAATGTTTGCTGACGATACAAATCTTCTCCTTAGAAAAAACAATCCCGAAACCCTATTACACGTCATGAATATGGAATTTGAAAAATTCAACTCATGGTTCAAAGCCAACAAACTTTCTTTAAATACTAACAAAACTAAATTCACACCATTCCACATGAAAACTCAACCTGATAACCTTTCTCTAAAATTCCCAAATCTATCGATGAATATCAATGCCGTTGAACGAGATTGCTGCCTTAAATTCCTGCGTGTATTAATTGATGAAAACTTATCCTGGAAAAATCACGTTAAAACCCTTGAATCTAAACTCGAGTGTGCTATTGATCTTCTCTACAAATCAAGACCTTATCTTAACCTTCGGTCTCGTAAACTTCTGTATTTCATTTTTATTCTCAGTCACCTTTCTTATGCTAATATTGCATGGGGGCAACTCACAAAACCCAAACTATTAAAATTAAAAAACTTCAAAAGCATGCATGCAAGATCATAATATACAAAAAGAAACTTGATATCACATTACCTGTAATGGAGGACTTTAAGATTCTCAGCATTCACAACCTTAATATTTACCCCAAGTACTAAAATTTATTTTTAAAGTTAATAAAAACCAAGCCCCTCCAACCAAAAAACTCTTGAAAGTATGTAGAACATTCTCTTTCCTAATGAGGTCTTAAACTATGGAATTCTCTAAATTGTAAAGTAAAAGATGCCAAAAGTTTTGATATAAAAAATGTTAAAATCTCTCTTATTTACGATGCATTATAAATTATAAAACTGTATAATGAATCTGTTTTTTTTTTTTGTCTTTTTTTCTACATGGGCATTTATTTATATTTTTTACATTTGCTATTTTTATTTTTACTAAAAACAATGACACGTAGCTCTTACAGAAGGTAATTTTCACAGAACTCTTGCGAATTTTAATCAGCACCTCAAACAAGGGTTCTACGAAAAGATAATCGGCATTCTTGCCAAAACTTGTCTTCTTAGCTTCCCCTCTGATTCGTGCGTAACAACCTTAGCTGATTTTTGATTTTGCTCTGTATATACATAAAGCTTTGGATATTAAATGAGTAAATACTTTTATTTTATTTTATAAAATAATTCCAGGATATCTTTAATTATTTTGATTTTATATCTTACACTTATTTGCTTATATTTTAGTTTTTTTAACAGGGAGTAACATGTATATTTGATATGTAGTGTGATATTGGCAAATATATGATAAAAAATATATATTGACTTAGAAAACGTTTTTGATAGAGTCCCACGAAAGGTGATATGGTGGGCAATGAGAAAATTAGGAGTTGAAAAATGGATTATCTCAGTTGTGAAATCCATGCATGAAAATACTAGAAGCTGTGTTAGAATAAATGGTTCTTTTAGTGAGGAATTTTTCGTTAACGTTGATGTTCATCAAGGCTCTGTTGTTAGCCCTTTGCTTTTCATAATGGTGCTAGAAGAGTTATCACAGAAATTTAGAGTAGAGTGCCCATGGGAATTGTTGTATGCAGATGTTCTTGTATTAATCGCAGAGAGTATGGATGAGTTGATACTGAATTTAATAAATGGAAGAAAGAGATTGAATTTAAAGGACTAAAGGTCATGCTCAGTTTGTAGGAGAGGTGTTGGTAGAAATTCAAAATAGTGTAACTATTGTAAGCCTTGGGTACATAAGCGTTGTAGTGGTATAAAAGGCACATTGACTGGTATACATTATTATAAATGTAGAGTATGTTCTGGTGACGTTGTTTTACCTGGTAGAAAACCAATGGACGCAGTGGCTGCAGGAAATAATGGTGATGATTGGAGATGACAAAGAAGTTTTGCTGTCTATGAGACATGATTAGTGCAGGTGGTAGTGCAGAGGAAAGTTGTGTTACCAAGATAAAATGTGGGCGGAAAAAGTATATAGAACTTTTACCTTTGTTAACCGCTAAAGAGCTCTCATTAAGGGCAAAAGGTAGACTCTATAATGCTTGACTAAGAAGTGTCATGGTCTATTGTGGCAAGACTTGGGCAGTTAAGGAAAGTGAACAGATTAGAAAATTTGCTATACCTCTAGCTTTCTATAAGTCCATAATATTAAAAAAAAATTTCATAAATATTTAACTAGAATTAAGCAATTATAAATTTAGGCTCATGTAAAGCCTAAAGGCAATATCTAGCAGACCTATTTACTTAATCTAAATTGACAACAAATAATTAACTTACGAATACACAATTTTCACACCACCTTTTAATCCACTATCAAAATATCCTTTTCCACGCCCACCTGCTAGCACTTGAGCTTTGATCACAAAATCGGTTTGCTCTAAAAAAAATTTATACTTTAAGAAAAATCTTGTTAATAAAACAAACATACCTAAATAATTAACAAATGTTAATTTCTCCTGAGATATCTAGTCTTTGAGATGAACGCATCAAGAAATAAAAAAACACTTTTAAATGTTACTGTGAGTTGAAAAGAAAAATCCACATATCACATAAAGTAGATTAATTTTTAAACGAATTCCATGTCATTAATTGGGATGATTTATTCTATCAAATATATTTTTGGAAGGAAATATATAGGCCTATGGTTTAACTAAACTTTCCCAAAATTTATAGGCTATAACAAGATTTATATATTTCTTTGTTAATTTCATTTTTGATATTTAATCTAGGAGGTTAGTTACTTTTACCAGGTTTGATGTTTATCACTTCTTTAACATTTAATTTTTTCCCGAGGAATAGTTATGGTAATAAGGCTACAAACAATTAAAGGAAGAAATGTAATGTTTTCTTGCTAATTTTTTAAATAAGAAAATTACTGATATTATGATACTACTAAAATTTATTCTGTTAATGAAATAAGTTAATAAAGGTTATATAATAACATAAAAAAAAAATTTAATTAATATTTAATAGTTGTAACCCAGGGATTATATAAGATTAAAACTTTTTTTATTAAGGCGCATGTGTGTCAAATAAACTTTCAAATTTGTTTAGTCATTAATACATCCAATAAGATTGTACCAGTTAATGTCAGAAACTTTCTGAAGGAAATTAGAAAATTTATTTACAGAACCTACCATAATAAAAATAAAGTGTACGCAGAACTTGCAATATCAAATAAAACTAGAAATAAAACAAGGGCAGACTCCTCCAGAACCTAAAGATTAAAATGAAAGCGCTAAAAATATACAACCAATTAAAAAACATTCAGAAAATCTGAAAAGTAATGTACCATTAGAATGTACATCTTGATTTTTCAGTCCAGGCAACGAAAACTCTAGCAACCCTGCATGTCATGTTACAGGTATACAAGAACAACATAGTTTAGTCAAGTTAATGTAGCATATATTTTCAAGTACTACTTTAAGTACAAATAGTTGATTGCTTGCTTTAATTTTGTGACATGTGTCATAGGATTGATTTGCAAATTGTCTGGTGTTTGATTAATGTTAAGTAAAAGAGATCTCGGAAATGGAAACCTTGGGTGGAGATTACAGTGATTATTATGAGAAGATTATTAAAGGAGCATTTGTTTTATGTGAAGGCTAAGGAAAACCAAGCAAATTTTCCAACAATGTTTTGTGACTTAAAGATTTTAGAATGGAGACAGGCTATGGTTCCAGGATTTTTAAGAAAGTATAAACTGCAATTCTAAGATTTAGTACCTGTGATTGCTTGAAGTTTGTTGATAAAATTAGAAATTTAAATTTCACATTACTTATGTTATGAGATAAGGTAAAATTGAAATTTTTATTAAATAGCTGGTTAAGTTTTACGTTAAAGCCATGGGTAAAACAGTAATGCAATCAAATTTTCTAAGATAACTCTATGGAAAGTAAAAAAATGTTTACTCATTTAAATTTTTTGAAAACAATGAAAATATTTTACGTTTAAAGGACTGATTTGGAAACATTTTAATATATTACTAATTTTTGTTTTCCATTAAGTTAAATAATTGTTAAACCATTGGTACCAGAAAGAGTAGACATACCTGTTTTTGTTGTAAATTGCTCCAAAAAAGTTGAATTCACCATCCTAGATTAAGCTGAACCACTGTTCATAGGCAACAATAATAGTGCTAATAAAGTTTATATTTTATTATTGAAATTCCCTAGCAGTAGAGCTATTCCTAGCAGATAGAAGATACACCAGCATTTTTGGCGAGAAAGAGAGAGCGAGAATGTTGGCAAGGGGAGAGTGAGCGAGAATGTTGGCGAGAGAGAGTGAGCGAGAATGTTACATTAAACATGGGGAAAAAACAAATAGGCAAGACAATGTTTCCAGGACAACAACGGTGACGATCATCATCATGATTATTTCTTTATGTCTTAAATTTCTTACAAATACAACTTCTTCTCTACTAAGATGTCAGACGAAATTTGAATCTATTGATATGTTATGATTATTTAGTGAAATGCTATTTGATTTCAAAGGATTTCTTATATTATATCTGCTAGTTTTTCAGAGGACCCCAAAAACTAACCCCAAAAGACTATAATATCAAGAAGACTACAAATTAATTTAATAACAGAGTTTATTTTATTTTACATACCCATCATAACACTTTAAAAACCTTCCAGCAATAACCCTCACATATGTTTAGTGATCCTAATTTACCTCTATTTTTAGCAACAGCTTCTACTATGTTTTACTCAATTATATTTAATTATTTCAAAATCCACCTTCAATATCAAAACCATATCTATCCGTTTAGCTATTTTCCAATTATAATTTTAAAAACCTATGAATTGTTCTAATTATTTGAAAGTAATCTACTTAAAACCTTACCTGTTCGATTGGAGTTATATGATAAACACTATAAATTTATTTTTGTTAAAATATTTTGTGAATTAAGTATTAAGCCATTTTAAGAATTATTTCTTAGAGGAAATAATATTCAATCTAAGATTTATCTATAACAATGACTGATTTCACCAGTTTGTAACAAAACTTATAAATGGCTTAAATAAAGTTTTCTAAAACAATTTGTTTACATGCATAAACATTTTGGTTTTGGAATTTTGGTTTTGAAGTAGGATTACACATATTATACATAATTTCAACATGATCTATAGCGAAAAAGCTTTGGCTTTAAGTTCACTCTTAATTAAAATCATGGCTACATCAGGTTATCAAGTTAAACCGCCAGGAAAAAAGATAATTTTTTGCTTCACAGAATATTCAATTATATATACCTATATTTTTTGCAACTTGGAGAGCTTCATTTGGCGTTCTTGCAACTCCCCCTTGTGGCACTCTTACACCAGCTTCTCGCAGCATATCGATGGCTATGTATTCATGAACAGCCATATTTCTGTGTGGCTGCCTGGTTATTTTATCGCTACGCTTTTTCGATGCAGAACCATGAGTAAGGAATGATAATGTCTATAAATAAAATGTGCTAATTTTTAAAGCAGGTTACAGAGTTACTTGATCAAAAGGAAATCACCATGAAATCTCCATTTGAGTGATTAAAAGCAAATAACTTCCAATAACTTCAAAATTAACTAATAACATCTCTACTGTTTCTCTATAAATGATCTCTATATTTTGTGAAATAATCTACTTTATAACCAAAGAATTTAGCTGAAACCAGCCCTTCACAAAATTTAAGTCATCATTCACACTTCCCATACACAAATAAAATTTTTTTCCAAGTTATTTTTGAAATCTATTTTTATGTTTGAGCAAACCACATTCTTTAGTAAAACTGTCCATTCTTACAAACTGCTCAGTAAATTTGATAATTTTGGTGATTTAATACAACATTGTGACATTTACCACCCCCACCACTCCATGGTCCATATTTTGCCTTGTTTAAAATTTCTCTATTGCTTGTGTAAGAAATTGTTTTCAAAATTTACCTGCCAAATATCATGTAATTTGGATTTTTTTTTGGCAGTGCTGCGACCTAATAGGTCAAAATTTATCCCCAGAAAAGCCCTTTCTAAACTTTCATTTCAAAAATATAACTTTGTTGCATCATTAAGTATTATATGCATATATTAATATATTTGCAATGTGCCAATGTTAATGTCGAAAATATGTATTCGTGTGCATGAATTAATATCAATATATATTTTCAACTATCATCATATTCATACACAGTATGAAAATATATAATTTTATTATTACTATTTACATTATTGTATGCACTTGATCAGCTCTTGAAATAATTGATTAATATTTATTGAACCGCAAAGCAGCTACCGTAAAAACTTTAAAAGGAAATTTTTAACATCGATTTTTTTTTGCCCTAAAGCAGGATCGAATAAACGGTGCTAACTTAACAATTTCAACAAACATGATCATGTGAATATCTATTATATCATGAATTGAATGACATGTATGATGTGGAGTCAGCAACACGAAAGGAAAAACTCTCGCACGCTCAGTTATCTTTTTAATGAAACAAAGTATAAAAAAATGAACCATTTACTCTAAATTTGCACAACAACTCAGTGACATTTTCACCTCCAGCTGTAGAGGATTTAACTAATTTCTGCAACGAACGGCCAAAAGAAGCCATTTTGTATTACACTTAAGGATTGCGCAATAGTGAAAATCACAACATAGAAAACAAGGCTTCGGTCTATAACTAGGCGATGCTGGTTTTCTAATTAAAATCTTTAAAAAAAAAAAAAAAAAGTATGCTCTCTTCAAAAGAAAACAAAGACAGGAACAAAACCATACCAGTCAAGGGAAGTAAAAAAGAAAAAAACTGTGAGGAATATGCAGCATTGCGTTGTAACAATACTTTTTATAACTGTGTGGAGTGTTAGACAGGGATACAAAGTAAAGGTCCCGACCACAATGGAAATATTGTTGTGACAGACAATTTTTGTTCCTATTCTTGCCACCATTAGTGCTTTTACGAGATTTTAACATTGATTTACTTCAGTGTAATAAAAGGTAAACATCTGATTATTTTAATTTCACAACTTCTCATAGCATTCTTCCTTTTATAAGACTTCCACCTTGAGTTACAGATCGATCTAAAATTCTTATTGATAATATTTTCTATAACCTCACAAATAGTGGAATCATTTCTGGTAATTTAACTGCTTCTGTTTGCGATCATCTACCTCAGTTTTTTTATATATCCTAAAATAAATAAAAATTTCGTTCCTCATAAACATAACATTTATAGAAGAAATATCGGCAATTACGACAAAGAGAATTTCATATCAGATTTCTTGGATATTGACTGGAAAAATATTTTTTTAAAGTTTGATGAAAATGATACTAACATTGGTTTTACCACTTTTTTTTTCAAAAATTACTTCTCTGTTAGATCAGTATATTCCTCTTTAAAAAATGAGTACGAAGAACTTTAAACGCAGATTTAAGCCTTGGATAACAAAAGGAACTTTAACTTACTATCCGAAAGCGCAATATAATTCAAGGTAAATTTGCAAGAGCCAAAAATAATGATCTAAAAGTCAGACTTTGATTGCCAATTTAAATTCTATAAATATATGTTAGTTGCTCTTATCGAAAAAAGCAAGAAAAATCACTTTCCTAGTTTTTTTCTCAAAAAAAAATAATCTTCGTGAAACATGGAAAGGTACTAGAAATTTTTTTAACGTAAAAAGTAATACACACTGTTTTCCAGGCCGTTTGTAGGTAAATGAACGTTATGTCAACGACTAATTTCTGAAGAATTTAACTCTTTCATTCTTGAATTGCAAGCAGCTCCAACCTAATATACACTCATTTTTTTCAGGCTTTCACGAATATCCGAAAAATTTAAATCTTCACAGTTTTCATACATCTCCTGCTAGCTTTCTTGAAGTTTTCTCTATCATTTCAAACTTTAAATCTAGGAAAGCTTTTGGACGAAATAGTAAACCAACGGATATCCTTAAGGAATTTATTCCTCAATTTTCTCTTATACTCTCAAATTTACTTAATATCTCTTTTCAAAATGGTGTTTCCCCGAATATTTTAAAATTTTCTTCTATTTTACCTCTTTTTCAAAAAGGTTCCGACCTGCTATGCAATAATTATAGGCCCATGTCTCTTTCGTCAAACGTTAGTAAAATTCTTGAAAAGCTTATGTATTCAAGATTATATTCATTTCTCAATTCTTTCAATTGTTTGACTGAACTTCAATTTGGATTTTGTGCGAATCATTCAACCTCTCATACTTTAATTAGTATAACAGAACAAATAAGAAAAGCTCTTGATACGAGTCATTTTGCTTGTGGTATTTTTATTGATCTACAGAAAGCATTTGGTACTGTGGATTACAATATTTTGATTTCTAAACTGGAATATTATGGTGTTCGTGGAATATCAAAGACAGTTTTTTTTTGATCATAAACAATGTGCCTCTAAAAATGGGTATGAAACTTCTAATTAAAC
>JAUZNK010031967.1:0-18657 GCA_035046665.1 Euphysa ruthae
TACCATTAAAGAAAAAACTTATAACGATAAAAACTTGTCCCAGGGATTTTTCACCAAATAATCGTTGGAGATTTGTCGTTATAGTGGCGAGCTTTTTAATTTTAACAGAGATTTAAAAATGAAGAAGCTTAGCACTATAAATACAAGGATTTTTACATAGATAGATCACATTCCGGTCAATTGACCTTAGTTAGTTTTTTTGCCCATAAATTTGAAGTTTTGATAAATGTTATATGACTTAAGGAACTTGTTTACAAAATAATTGTTTTACCTAAAAATATCTTTTCAATTTTTACTTTCTATGCCCAAAACTCCAAAACTTATTATTCAAAAACTGATTTGATATTCCGTAAATCTGTAATTTTTTCTGACTTGGCAAGAAATATTTAGTAAAAAAGAATGCTTATTCTTGCTTTCACGCCTAGAAGGCTTATAAATATCTCATGACTGATAAAAATTTTAACTGAGTTCGTTTTAACGTTTTTTCGTTTCTTCGTTTCAAAGATCATATTGTTTCTGTTCAGGTGCGAGTTTCGACACGAGAAAATTTTGTCATGCGGGCAGCACTGATGTGAAAAATAAATAGATTTAACTCTTCTTCATTTGAAACAGGCTAAGCAGTGGAAAATTGAACCTAATGAAACAAAAGTTTCATTTGATTTTGTCACCGTATACTTGTCTATTCCCATAAATGTAGCGGTCCCAGTAAAAACTGACATGTTAAATAAAGATATAACTGATATTCACCAACTGATGGAACTTTATTAAAAACATTGCTGTTTAATATTTAATAATTAAATTAGATCTTTAAAAATAGCTGGACCTACAGGATTATCACTAAGGGTCGTTATTGCGGAATCCTTTCTATAACACGAAAATCACTCCAAACGGCAAGGGTAAACTTATACACGCTTAAGATATATAAAAAATATGTTGCGTTTACTCATGCACGTTTCGGTAACATTGATAACACAATTAAATTTCTGAATACCCTAAATGATTAAAACCCCTCTATAAAATATACTAAAGAAATATAAAGTGACAAAAAGAAGTTAAATTTCCTGGACAAGACAATAATAAATACGAAAAGCGAACATTACAACTTCAAATTACACCGAAATAATACTACAACAAATATTCAAATAAAACCAAATTCGAACATAAATCCAAATCGGATAACTGAAGTATTTAAAGGCATTGTTTGAATTTGTTCCTCGCTAATATGTTTGTTGGAAATGGCCATAAAAGAAAAATTATGTGAATAATGATAGCTAATAAATACATAAATGACACTTTAAATAATTCGAAGCGACTAAAGATTAACACATCAAAAATTCAGCAAATCATAAAACTCCCATGGATAACAAAAGTCAGTCCTCAACTTCCTAAACTCTTTCGAAAACTCTATATAAAAGTAATTTTCACTAACTTATATGTTCTGAAATCGATTCTTTGCAAAATTAAAACAAAGTTGTCCCCAAACAGTCTTCCCGGAGTCTATCAATTGACGTGTACGTGTGGGGGGATTTGTATAAGTGAAACAAAGAAAAGAATACTTGGCCGCAGTAGTGAACACCAGAAAAAAAACATCAAGGGTAACTGGCAAAAATCAGGAGCTAATGTAAAAATTGACACTTATTATCAACTGGTTAAATCTGAAAACACTAGTGGTCGTTCAAGGATAGCAGAAAGATAAGAGAATCTTTGGAAATCACAGACATTTCAAGAAAATATTGGAGAACCAATATTATTCAATGGAGATTTGGGGACAAGAATAGCTGAGGATTGCTTGAAACCTCTTTTCCAAAAGGAAGTGATGTCAACCTTTTGACAACTGTACATTATTTTATTTTCTTTTAGCATTTTCGAATTTTGTAAGAATTTTTACAATTGCATGCTTCACAAGTTACGCAAGTATCTCGAAATATCACTAAAATAAAATTTTGTTTTTAGGCAGCCGTTATTTCTTAAACCTATAAACACCAAAGTACAACAAGATATGATTTAAAGTGTCGATCCTCGTACTTCTCGCATGCAAAGCGAGCGTTCTACTTTCGGCCTAGATCTTTCTTGACAATGTACGTAAAAAAACCTGTCTTTATGTCTTTCTTTTTAACCAATGTTTAAAAAAGACCAATCAAAACGATATTATTGTTATGTAAATATTAAAAATTGTTTTCGTATCTGTCATGTTGTTTTTCTTTCGTTTGATGGCAGTTGGTATAGTCGCGACCAATGAAAATGCTTTATTTAAAAATGTGTAAAATACCGTAGGAAATCCGTAAAGTAATTGTAAAAATAAGGATTTTAAGGCTATTATTATAGATCTGTTGTTTTTATCGCGCTGGATTCGTTAAGTGGAAACGCACCTATACTGATAAGGAAGCTAATGCGTTGGCTCATTTAGAATTTAATTTTACAACTCTGTTTCATAGAATAGAAGACTTATTTTCTTTGCGAGAACTGAGAACCGAAAAAAAAAGAAAAAAAATTGTAAAAGTCATGAAGCAGTAGCAAAAATTTTGAGACAACTCAAAAAAGATGTTGATTCTGACACAAAACCTGAACGAAATAAAAATGACATATGTGAGAAAGCAAAATATTGTAGATGAAGTTATAAACGATATAATGTCAGAAAAAGTGATTGACAGCATAATTCAAAGAAATGATGAAAACTCAGATAAAAGTGGAAATGACTGTTTTGAAAATGGAAAAAATTGTTTTTCCTTAAATTAAAGTCCATTATGATATAAATGCCTTTTATGAAAACTCAGTTTTATTTCCTTCTCTGGTCAATTGACCACTTTTGAACTTCAAGTTATACAAATATTTTACTCGATTGTGGGCAAAACCCCTTGTTTTGTTAACCCAGGTGTCATGACTCGACATATAAAGTGAAAGGGCAAGTAGATTCTTACCCTCCCCTTCCTTTCGCTCTATTCAGCAAAGCGCATCTTGGGTACGCAGCGGAGCAAATTTGAAGACGCTTTGATAGCAGGAGAATGGTCTTCCCGTTATAATTAACAATGATCAGCTATTCATCTTTATGGCAAAAAAGTAAACTAATTAGAAAATGGCCTTTAAAATATGTTAAGTTTTGAGGAACATTTTTGTGACAAGATAAATAATATAAAATAAGATAATAAATTTTCAACTAAAAATCTCCTACAAATATTTCTCTGTGGATTTGCGAAGTATATTCAAACGTGTTGGCTGGAGATTTACAAAATCATTTCACAAGTCACTCAGTGATATCTGATCAAGAAAAGTTGTTGTATAACAATGAAGCTGATCGTGTTAAAACAGTTTGTTGCAGCAATTCTGACTAATTGATGTTTCACTTTAGCTAACGGCTGAATAATTTTTATGAGATCTCCAAAAGGAATCCAGTTTCTGCTAGCAGTAAATTCGAGTCATAATTACCTTTAAAATGCTCTTGCTAGGATCTTCAATTCATCCACGAAACTTCTTTTTTTATGGCCTTCAGGGGTAGCTCCTCAACCTAGCAAAATATTTGGAATCCTTGTTGTACAAATCTGTCACGGATCGAATTGATTATGTGATGAGTCATAATAAATCGCCCCGAAATAATCATATGCATTTTCTGGATGATAGGCTTCACCTAAGGCACGTGGATTGCCAGAATTCCACGTTGGAGAATTGAGTAATAGTTTGGCCGATTACGTTTTATTGGTACCACGGGTGTGGAAATGGCAAATTTGTTGCTATTATTTATTTACTATTTGGTAAAATAAATTATAGATAATTGCATACAGCTTTTGACTTGATAATTCAATCTGTGTTTACAGCTAATAGTTCTCGACTGTTTTGAAGTCTAACTTTACCCCTGAACTTTCTTTCCAAAGTCGTATCAAGGGTTTATAGTTTTCCATAATCTTCCAAAAACAATTGGCGCAAACTGTCCATCTTGTTAGACAAAGTTTATCCAATTTCTTTTGTTCCTCATCAAACGCCCCATCAATTTTTTAAGTTACCATTTCAAGCATATTCTCACGTTTATGGGAATATTTAACCAAGATTCATATTTTGCCAACAGTTCTCATTTTGCCTCGAAAAAGTGGGTACTTTTTAGTCAAAGATTTGATTGCTAAGCTCAGTGAATGACCTTGACAATACGCTTCAATTGCTTTTTGTTTTGCACGAATTTGGTTTGAAACTCCAGATTACTACCCCATCATATTGCTTTCCACGTCATATGTTTGACCTCTAAGCCTAGATAACATATTTGCAAGATTTCTTTAATTGTCTTAACAACGGTTTCGCTCTTGGTGTTTTCAATTTCATAAAATCCAATAAATTCTTCATCAAAATTTAAATTAGTACCTACAATTCTGGCACAGAAAAAAAGCTGTTCGTTATTGCTAATGACAGTTCCCTCATCACGGGTTGACCCGAGTCGACCCGGTCAAGATTTTTCGTTTTTTGCGACAAATCACAATATGCTTTATTAAAAAAAATATTTGCATGGAATATTTTAACATAAATCATCGGTATTAGGAATAAACCAATAAAATTAATCCACTGCAAATTTGTAACAAATTATAATTGGTTTATTTAGGAGTATGCTCCAAGATAAAATGTACTGGTATGTTATCGAATTGATACAATAGGTTTGTTTAAGCGTTACCAATAAGTTATTTTTGTTAACTGATATTAAGTTATGATACCTGCTATAAAATATATTACAAAACCAATAGGAAGTAAGGAGTGCTGTTGCTGGCAAACAAATTGACACTTTGAATACTGAATTAAATCAAAGAAATGAAACACATTGCTGGTTAAATATAGGATGTTGCAAGGAGACTGTTCTGTATAAAAATAGATAATTCTCATGGCTCTATTTTGTAGGGACACTAGTTTTGAAAGTTGAGTACTTCTAGATTGATCCCAGACCTGTCAAGCATATCGCAAGTGAGAACTAAAAATTTTTTGATGGATATTTAGTAAGTTTTCAAAGATGACGTAATATCTTAAAGGAACATCACATATGTAATGACTTAATTTTGAGAGTAGAATGTGATGATCAAAATTTATAGATTTTACATTATCTTTCGTTACCCAAGAATTATAAAAGAATTATAATAATCGTTAATCAAGAACACTTTCAAATAATTTAAGAATATATTAATTGAATTGTCAATATCATCACCATCCTTTATATGTTCACCCCGGTCCACATTTGATATATCCTGGATAAAATCATTGTCTTTAAATTTTTTAAACATCGTCTTATGATTTCTTAGCTTGAGGTATAAGATAAATACTTGTTATACAAATTAAATTCAGTGATATCTATGACTGGCATATTACAAAGGACCCTAGAAGAATTTTGAAATCAACATTATAGCAGGTTACAGATGATATTTTCAAATGCAAACAACTTATTGAATTTTTGTTTAGATCATTATACTTTACAACACATATTTACAGTTTATTATTGAGATCGCCGAATAGCGTATTTAGATTAAGTTTCTGAAATATATTTTCGGCTAGTCCAAATGTTAATGATATTCCATTGAGTGTGATAGATAGTTCAAGGTCAAAAATGGTGAAGAACGGCAGAAAACTTTTATAGCATTTTAAACAACACCAACTGGCAAGTTGAGTTTTAACGAACTCATAAATACCTTATTAATTCGATTACATTTTATATGGATCCATTTATCACATAGATCACATTGAATGGCATTGTGGGTGTTAGCTGCATCGTAATTACATATCGCACAAGGGTACTTCAACATATCAAAATTTTTGATCATGTAACCTAGCAAAATCAAGTAATTAAAATTAAAGCCACTTTACTATAAAAGAAAACAAGGCCTTAACTTTGAAATTTTAGTGAACAGTTTTGCTCCTATATGCTTCATAGCAAAAATGAGGTAGTTTTTTGCTGTCATATAGCTGTTTTTAGCTCAGTCATACATGAAAGGATTAGTATATAGTTTTATTACACATTTCAAATATGAAAATAAAAAAAATCTCCACTGTTCACATCAATGGGAGCCATTTTGTATTCATTAATTTGTTTTTTACTGGGATGGATATATTTTTTATTAGTACTATACTAGCACAAATATTTGGATACCAAACATGTTTGAGGCTCATCGCAGGTTTCGAAAACGGTTATAAGACAATTAAAAGAAAAACTATTTTAAAATTCGCAAATGATGTAACTCACACATACAATAAAATAAGAAGACAACAAAAACCGACAATAAACTTTTGCACGGAATTGCCACTGGGAAATCAAACCCCGGCCATCTGAGCACTAGCTCAGAGTACTAACCACTATACTACAGTATTTTAAAACAGATTTTAATCATGGATTCATGGGAAAACAAGTATTAAAACACAAATAAAACTGATTTTTAAATTTTCAAGGGATAAAACAACTAAGAAGTATTACAATTTCATCCTAAACATCAAGTGATAATATCATCCCTAAAACTTTACTCAATATTACATAGTGAAATTCATTGTTTACTCCCTGGATTTACAAAAAAAAAAAAAAAAAAAACTACAAGCGTAAATACCTTGGTAACCGCTTATTTAGAGCGTATGCTTCTTAAATAAATATCAATCAGCATTAAATTACCTTTCCAGTCATATACAACAATCCATATTTTGATCAAGAAAGTGTTTCATTCTTTTGTAAAGTTAATTAGGCAATTATCTCAGTACCAAAATCTAAACTAGTGTGGCCCATTGTTTTAAATAACTTTTGTGTCCAAATATTATTTCCAATCGTCAAAAGTTTGACCGGAAAAAGGATAAGATTTTCCCTGACCTGCACCTGTTTATATCATTTTTATATATTATCGCTTGAATTTGCATTCTTTATAAAATTTTGAATTTATATCTTAAGTATTTTTTTTCACCATAAAACAAATTATTGATTTAACCTTTAACATATCTATGTATTTTAATACCTTGTATAATAAAGTATCTACATTTTGCTGGGCGCTTTCGCAATTATTATTTTTTATGTATTATTCAAGGAGTGTCCTGAATATCTAATAGTTGTTGCCACCTTTGTAAAAGGTAAAACATTTTGCATCACAGATTATTTGAGTAAATGAATTAGCATTACATTTTGTTGTAGTTATAGTTCTTAAAACATTTTATTTACGAAATTTTTGTCCTTATCGCACAAGATAATATCGGACAAAATTAATATCGTATATACTACGCCTGCACCGAGATGAACCAAAAAGAGTTTCTTGTTTACTTCAAAGAAAAAAAAATCTCAAGGGTATGATACACTGTAAAATTAATCTGATAAGATTAATTTAAGAGTAATAAGATTATTTCTTTTCGCTATAGATTTGGAAAGTGAAGACGAAATCGCTGCTTCACTGTTCACAACCATATTTTTTAAACTAAAAAAAAAAACAACCAGAAAACGCAGATTATGGTCCAAAAGTTGGCTATTAAAGAGATATTCTCTCGGAGTTTACAACAAACTGTCGAATGGATTTCGATTCGGTTACAGTGGAATGATATAAGTAAATAATAAAAAAAAAAAAAATTCTGAATTCTCTTTAAAGCTGTTGGAGTGTCGAAATTTTGGTTTAACAATAGACACTTATTGAGTACAAGCAAATCATGCATCTGATTGGTTAAAAGTTGTTGAGTACAAGCAAATTAGTAGAAAAAAGTAGAACACCGTCTGATACGACTAAAATTATCACGCTGAAAACATCAGGTTTTTACCGATACAATGTCAGATTAATCTGGTACCATTAATCTTATCAGATTAATCTGACAGTGTATCGTTACATCTGCTACCAAAGATATTACGAACGCAGAAATAATGACACTTATCTTATGACTATTACCAAACCTACAATTCCTCTTTGTAAGAGCTTATCTTAGAATATCAGGTGTATTTAAGTTAAATTAATCATATCCATGCCAATTTAAAAAAATTAGTTTTGGACAAAAAATTTCTTCACCTCCAAAAAATTTCGCCGCTTTTGTCCGACATTGTTTTGTCCAATAAGGTAATAGCATCCACGTTTTTAACCACACCCTGTGACCCTATTACAACCGATCTGGCCGTTAATAGTTACATGAGATTTTTCTGAAAACACTAGTTTATCGCCAAATAATGTTCAAATAATAAGTTGTGCAAATATAAATATATTATCTATTCAAAATTAAACAATATTCACAATTATATTAATATATTTACAATGTAATAATTTTATATTATTTTCATGAATTCCATTAAATAGTATGTTTTACAATATGTGCTCCTTCAACAACAGTCTGTTGTTGTTTGTTTTGAACGCGTGGATCAATTACAGGTACCGCTAACCTGAAAAAAGTAACATTCTTTTAAATCACTACAAAGTAGTAGAGAATTCATCTGATCCATTATCCTATTTCCTGGATGAAGAGACCGCTTCTTTGATAAGCTCCCTTTTATGTATAATTTTTAGCGAAAAGCGACCCTCCCCACTTGTTTAATAAATATGATTTCCTTTATAGCTTAGAATTTTCCCTATCGGGTTATTACTACGGGACCAAACCGGACATGTTTTGGGACTGATCAAGACAACAAAATTGCCGCAACAAAATAATCAAGAAATTAAATTTCCCACAAACTCAAACCAATAAAATTTTCAAAATAGCTAAAAGTAAAAAAAAATTAATCAACTTCCAATGAGACACAGCACGAAGCCTGACATGAGATTCAGCACAAACAGACAGACAAAAATGAGAGATTCTATAAGGACTCAATCAACTTTTTCAGAGAAAATTTTAAATTCGTAAAAATAAATCTATGAAAAACGCATCGTAAGTTGCACTCATAAAAAAAATACCACGACAACTTCAGGATTGAAAAAAAAAAATAAAAATACATTGAGAGATGACAACTTACTTTAAATTTGTCTTGTTATTCACAATTAATAATGGATTTGTCTGGCTGAGGATTTCTTCGTTCACCGATATACCTGCATAAATAATAGCATAAAGGAGATACATGAAGAAAGGAAATTCAGAAACAATACTATAACTAGCGATCTAGTCAATTTGCACTTTTTTTGCTGTTTTGTTTATAATTTGTTTACTTTATGAACGGTAAAATTGTAAGTGTTATTCGCAATGAAACAAAAAGAAGTAAACAGAGCTTTCAAATACAACTGTCAAAAAGATACTGTGAACAACAATTATTCAAATCAAATTAGATTTGTATCAACAACAAGAGAAACTAGTATTTCGTTTTACGTTGATACTTGTGGCAACAAATTTCTTAAAATCAAAAGTTGGCTTGCATATCAACCACTAAGGTGTATATATATATTATTATTTTATTTATAACCTAGCAAAGTCGGATCAGGAATAGCAATATTCTTAACTGACTACTTCTATTCATACCCTGCTATACGTGAAGCACGTAATAACATCATGTAAAGAGCATCAGATGATGGTGCCAATTAGTTCAATTCCTTGGGTGCCACTTCCATGAAATGGTCCTTTAATGACTTGGTGTTATCGTGCTTTGCTCCAAAGTACACATTCTTTAATAGAGATTCAATATTCAAAATGTCTTCGTCATTGATTTTTTCTGCCATGTTACCTAGCTTTATGAAACTACCTGGTAACTCATGTTGATCTTAAATTTTGGGCACCAGGAATTTATCATTTCAATACCAAAATTGAAACGTCCTGAAAAAATGCAGGTAGAATGCCCTTTAGCCGCTCCCCTATTTTAATAGACGCTGAAAAAAAAATAAAAAATGCAGCAAAAAAAGAAAAAAATTTAGCAGGAAATCGTGAAAATTTAAGAGAAGCAAATAAATAAACAACTGATATCCAATATCATTGAAATAAAATTTATAGTATTTTTTTTTTATTTTATATTTTATTTATTTTTGTTAGAACCAAAGAACTTAGTTTATAGTTTAGGCTGTATAGCTTTTGCTAAAATGGTTTCCAATAAGATATTGAAGAATTTTTTTTTTCTAAGAACACTTTTATAACAACAGCAAGAAAAAATTCTACATTAGGTCTACTTATTCCTGAGAAATTTTCCCTCAGTTTAACTTTGTTTTGAATTACAGAAAAAAATAAAAAGGTAAAGCTTGTTTATAATTATTTTGCATAATTTTATGTTGACAAATAATGCATACCATCTAAGTACTGTTTCAATACTGATCTCAACTGCTGATTTTCATCTGTTAAATCTCGTTTCTCACTATCCAAAGCCATCTTATCCAATAATACCTAAATATAATAAATGTTACATTATTTTAAGACATTAATTCAGCTAATTTTTGAGGGAAAAATTTTCGGTTGGTTCGCAAAATTTAATCTAAGTTAAACATGAATTGCTAAATGATTCCGAAAAATAAATTTATGCAAAATATAAGAAGATTTCTTTATAACCGAGTCTTTTTTTTCCCAAATTCCCAAAAATTTTTATCTACAAGGAAGTTAAGATCTGGCTGGCTTGACATCAAAAATAGAATAACTGGATAATAATCAGATGATTATTATACCATAATATCACTTCAAGATCTTTTATTTCATCAAAAAAATCTTTTTTGAGAGATTTTTTGGAAAATCATAACTAAAGAAAAAGAGATTTCAAATTCATAGAATTCACTAATCGGTTTCAACTGTCAAGACATAAATACACAAGTTGATTAGTTTCGACGAGCTCAAGGAACGTAAGATAAATGTGTTACAATAAAGATAACTTTACCTTATTGTAACGCTTCCAGAAGTTCTCAAGAGCAGAATATTCATGAAACAACTAAAAATTGAATTAAAATCAATTTAATTACATTTAAGGTGATAAAAAACTAACCAAGTTACAAAAAAAAAAAAAAAACAACAAAATAGTTAATCGGAGAATGCGGGTGTAAGGATTGGGAGGGGATTTTTGCATCAACGTTCTTGATACATTTCACTCAAAAAATTGACTGTAAAGTAGTTTCAGAGTTAAATTCAATGTACTTTTATAATCTGTGTTATTTTTTTTACATGTATATAGTTTAACTGGGTGGTTTGCAAAGAAGCACAATTTAGCAGACATGTGGACTAATCGAAACACGGTGGACGTACAATGTGTTCTTTGATTCGCAAAAGTATTATATGGATGTGAAAGTAGGGCCAATTCAATTTCCCAATCGATAGGGAAGTTGGAATCATTTTTGCAGTCAGTGGTATTTCAGTTGCTATTGCGTCATTTCTTCATTTTTAATTTCAACACTTCATTATTTTATGACAGTATTATTATTTTTTACACATACTTTCATTTATAGACATTTTTACTTTATAATTTGTGACCATCAAATATACATTCTTTATCAACCTAATTACTCACGTCACCACTTTATCAACCTAATTACTCATGTCACCGCTTTGTGTGCTATTTGTTAATTAGTTGTTATTATTTATGAGATTTTCTTGCATTCCTGTATAACATAGTCATGTGACTGAATCATGTGATAAGTCTAGAAATTGTGGTGGCTTATTAGCTTATGTTTTGCATGATATACCTTCAAAGCAACTTGTAAATTTCACTTTTCCTTTGGATTTCCAGGCTATCCCTTTCAAAATCATTTTAAAAAAACCATAAATGGTTAATCATTGCTGTTTATAATCCTGATAAATGAAATGGAGTATCTTTTTTATCAAATTTATCTGTAGTTATTGATTTTTATGAGCAAAAATATGATAGTTATATAGTTATTGGTGACATAAACTTAGAGCCAGATAAATCTCCGATGAAAAAGTTTATGGAAGATCACTGTTTAGTGAACATTATAATCAATATATGAAGGTTTGCAAAAGATGCAAACTTGTTGGCAAGCCAAAGTTAAAAATGGTATATGGTAATTGACGACAGAAAAAACTGCAACAGAAATAAACAAATTTTCTTACACTACCAAATTATATCTATCGCATACATAGTGAAATAAAAATATTGCTTTTAATTTAAAAATATATATATATTTTTTTTTTTCCGTTTTTTTTTTTTGTTAGTAAAGCGGCTTTCAAGTTATGAACAAAAATTTGAATATATTTTGCTAGGTCATGTGACCAAAAATGTGACGTTTCAAATGACGTAAAAAGACAAATTTTTGACTTCATTTGCAAATAAAAAATGAAAGATTACATCTAAATGATATATTTTCAAATATCAGATGATACATAAATGCACTGATGATCAAACAAAAAATAATAGACTTTTAAATAATAGTACTTGATCAAAAAATATACTTATTTTTTTACGGAGACTAAAAATTTTCTAAGTAACAAGAAAGTTAACCTTTTTAACTGAAACAAAATATATACTTCAACAAATACAAATACAAGATGTATACAGCCAGATAAAGGATAATTAGTTCAAATAGTAGATTAGTTCAATGATTAGTTCTGGAGGGTGTAATAAACTTCAAAACAGTCATCAGGACATAAACCTAGTTGTATGAGAGACAGAAGTGACATATCTAAACGATTTTCAAAGGTTGTCCTTTGGTGGTCTTCTTACCACGTTGGTAACACAATCAACATCATTTGTGCGGTCTATAATTGCTACCTGTATTTCCTGGTTGTATCATATCATTGTATCTTCTCCGATGAGAACACAAAGGTTACTCGGGGTTTCTGGGGTTAGTGCAAAAATTAGTTTGATGTTATGCAGCAGAAAATCCAAGTATGTAATGTTGCTGTTGATAACTTGCTTGTACATAAATCTAGTGTGCATTTAAGCTGCATTAAAGTATTAAACAAATAGCAAGCTTTCTGCACCATTTATAATTTTTATGAACCAAATTATCATACGATTTATTATCCTTTGGACTTTTGCTTGGTGTCTTTGCTTGTAAACATTTGACAAGTGCAATAATATCATCCCATACTTGAATTCCTCTGCAAGCTACAGGGTCGTTCTCTACCCATCGAATCACACAAAACTTTTCAGGATACAGTCCTGTTGAAGAAACACGCACGAACTCAGTTCTTCTTGCAGGTGCATCTTTGAGGAGCTGATACATACCTCTTAACACCTTCTCTATCGGCCAACCTGCAGCAGCAACAGCTGTATGAAGCGCTCCACTGATAACATGTAGACCGCAAGATCCAATATCTTCCAAAGGAGGGTAATCATCTTCTTCCCGCTTATTCTGCACCACATCCAAAATTTTCCAATTAACAGTTGGTCCACCCATTGCAGTTTGGATTAGCTTTTCCCCTGAAATATCAGCAATCTCATGATCTCCATGCATGTGATACTCAGAACTATTATAACGCGTAACTGCTCGACTGGTTTTGTTACACCAGTATCGAATCTGCAGATCCATTTGCTGTTCTTGCAGCTGGCGGTTGAGTGATTCGTCATATGAAACACTATAAAAAGGAGATTCATTTATAAAATTTTGCAGATTTTGCTTTAACCAGGGTTCAATATGGAATTTTATAACTTAAGCACATTTAGTTTTTGAAAGAGAGAATCTTGATGCAATTGCACTCTCCGGGAACATAGCCTTCAGGTCATCTCCTAGATCAAGACATGAGTGAAAGCTGTCGTGATGTTTCACTATTTGCAGGATCATCCCACACTCAGCGGCAATGACTGAGGTCTGCGAAGCAACCATCTTTTCTAAAATTGTCGGTGTAGATATAACATTCAATGCAGAACAACCTGCTGCATTAGATTGAGATCCCACCACGCAAACATCACTGACAGGAAGATAAGCCCTTTTTTGAAGTCTGTAATGCCATCACCTTCTCTATGTGCTTGTCACCTTCTTGGTGTTTCTTCAAGGCGCTTTCACACCCCCAAGTGACACTTATCTCCCTCGTTTTACACCCATCACATTTAGCGTAGTATTTGTCCCTCCCTGGTTGAACCCAGAAGAACTCAGGTTTGTTCATCAAATCTTTCTGGAATTCGCATGTTCCTTTTGGCACTGTGTTCAGTTCCTCTTATGTGTACTGAAATAAAAGAAGATATATTACGAATGCTAAATTAACAACAAATAGGTGCATTATAGCAATAAACCATATTAACAACAATTAGATGCATTATAGCAATGATTGAATAAATCTGCTCTAGTTTTAAATAAATTCCCTGATGGGGAAGGCTTTATCAGCCCAAATTTGTGAAACTCTCTGAAAGTGATGCCCTAAGAAAGCACAGTAGTGATTTTTACGGGGATTTTCTAACTTTTTTCAGGGGTGCACGTCCATTTCAGGGGAAAATCCATTTCAAGGGTATTTCAAGGTTTTCAGGGGTCGCTGGCCACCCTGTGAATACATCTTTGGATGTCATAGAAAAAGAGTTTCATTATTATCGCTCGTGTTATAGAATTATTTGTCGACCTGCTAAGACTACAGTACCGAGAAACCCAGAAAAAATTCTGAAAAAATACGTTAGTCTACACATTTTAACACACGATGAAATTGTACGCACAACAAAGTTATCAAGCTATTATACTAGACTCCAAGAAAATAACAGTGTTAAAGTTAAAGGAATTACAACTCAACATTTAAAATACCGGTGAAAAAATATTGTTTTTTTCAAAAGAAAACTGGAGCGGTAGTTTTTTTTATAGCAGCACTTCTTCTATTGAAGATTGTGATGAACGAACATGGTTTTTCAAAACTGATATCGATAAAACAAAATATATCGGAAATTTTATTAAAACTGATATTGAAAGCAATCTCAATCCGTTTACTGCGTGGCCTCCAAGTACAGATGAAATAAAAAATGAAAGTGTGTGTATTCCTACTCTTCTTGAGACGGCTCTGCGAACAATTTTATCTAAAAGCAAGTCAAAGTTAGCTCGAATTGATCGTCTAAGTTAATTGGTCAAGACATAATTTACAACTCAACAACAGCCAAGACAAAAACAACTAAACTCGTTAAAATTGGGTTATTTACAAAAAAAAATTTGGTTAATGTTTGATTGCTTAATCCGCTTAGTACATTCCATTTCCTATGACAAAGTTGATCTTATTAAAACAAACTTTGCAGATGTACAGTTTGAAAAACATAAATTCCATGAATTCGTTCCCAACAATGTTCAACCTTCGAGTTTTGTCACTCTTGCTTATAACAATTTTTGGTCATAACTCCGAAACGATAACTGGTGTATCAATGCGCTGTACCAACAGGAAAATAATTCAAAGAAAAACCGGAAATCAAACAGGAAGTCAAGTCAAACAAAGTCCACATAAATCCTACCATAAATTCTAAAATAAGATTTAGTTCCGTATTTCGGTCCTTCGGAAAAAACTACTGTACCAACTTTGTCTAATTTAGACATAAGCAAAAACCTATTGGATGAGCATCTGTCAAGAAAAGGTGGGTATTTGCTCGTTCTCAGTCTGCTTTAGAACTCAATGGGCAGCTTATTCCTAGTTGGACTGGTTTTTATTACGAAGTTGCTACAAGAAACGAATTATTACCACATAATCTCAGTGTCATTAACTCCTGTGACTTGTTTGAAAATAAAAAAGATTTTCGCTTATTTTTTTATCGCACAGTGATTGCTTAATTTTTAACTGGAACAACTTGGATTGGTTGAAACCATGGCATAATTTTATAAAATTCTTTCCACAGTGGTTTTCAGTGTTTTTTATGAACTTTCGTATATAAAGTTTGATTTATATATATATATAGATACAGAGTGATGCAAAAACAAATTTAAAAGATAAAATAAAGATGGAGACGTGAAGATATTCTAAAAATTAAATCAAACTTTTTATTTCCTAACTTTAGTTGAATTGAACATGGTTACTGGTGTAAATAAGGTAAGTTGTTGTTGTTAGATTTGAACAAAATAAAGGCATGAAAGGGATAAAGAACCCTAGGTAGTTAGCTATATATTCGTTTGGATATATAATTTGCTCGCTAGCTAAATAAATAATGCTGTATTTTCGTTTAATAAGCTTAACCGTAGCTTCATTTATTTTAGGAATTTGTTTATGGAATTTTTCGAATTTTTAAGAATTCCAGGAAAATGCAATGTCTTGCGTATTGATGGTGCAAAATGCGAGATCGAAATTGAGTTGGTTTCTCTCCGTGTATTGGCTCTATACCAAAATTATCCTTGCTGCAATGATATAAACACTCTGTAAAATCCACAAGTGTTTCGTTCGTTGATCGATGTCATATTTAAATATACTCTATTAGAATGGCAGATGAGTAGAAGGGAAGATAATGTAATAGATAGTTTTAAATATTATTTGTAGTTATTTTGAATTATCTATTTTAGTTTAGTTTATATCTTGATAGAAAAAAGAACATTGATTATATTTTTTAATAAATTAATAATATATCTGGTATCCATTAAGAGCATAAAATTGTAAAAACGCTTTTAACGATTTAAGTGTTTTCTTAAAATTAGAACATTATCTTGCTGTTGTTTATTTCTTTTCTATATCACTTACTTAAAATATCTTATTTATAAATGTTTTTAAATGTATTTCACCACCAAATCTCCATGCGCTTCGATGTAATTTATTCACAAAAAATAGAACAATTGGATTATAATATCCATTATAATCCGAACGATAATCAAACAAAGCATAACTATTCCAAAATAATTACCGAAGTGTTAGCCTACGTTATAAAATCACCGACAATTGTTTAAAATTATATTATCGCTACCGACAACATAAATGTGTTGGGGCTACTTCAATAATTAAAACGACTGAAAATAAATCACATTGTTATGATCGCTGCATAAATTCCGACAAATTTACATAAAATAATTTTAAAAATGCCTTTTTATACTCATTAAAATTTTCATATAAAGAACACACACATAGTAAGGATTGGAGTTGGGTTAAGTAAACTCTGCTTTTATGCGTATGTTTTCTTAAGCATAAATATATTTCTTTCGAGTTTAAGGCAATGTTTTTTCTCCTTAAATATTCGCGTAATTTAAGCAACTTGTTTTTTTTTAGACGGATTTTATACTGTCAGCTTAAAGTCACATCTGTCACTTTAAGAAGACTGAATGCTTAAGTAACCTCAGTATAAAAACTGCTAATATTGGAGTGCAACTTTGTTAAGTTGCAAAATTAAAAAAGAAGTTTAAAGGTAAAAGGTTAAACATAAAAAATAGTAAATCAATTATACATATGAAAATAAAAAACAATCAGTGCAATAGATATGAGAAGTAATAAATGGAGCTAAAAATTAGCATACAGGTGAGTATAAACATGCGTTATAAAGAACAATTTGCACAAGGAGAAGAATTAGAAAGCTAACTTCTTTAGAAAAGAAACTAGAGGTATGAATACTGAATTAAAGCTTGACACGTTAGAATGAATTATTTGTAAAATCAAAAAAGTTGATTTTGTTGATCAGTACACATTTCACCACTTAATTCTACCATTTCTTTGTTTTTATTTCCTTTTGCAAGTCATATGTCTTTTTTCTAGTTTTGAAAAATTCTCATTTTCAGAATGCGATTAGTTGCTACCAAATTTGTAAAGTTTAACAACAGGGGCAGATCTAGGACTTATTTTTCCTTACGCGAACCATAATTATATTATTCCCCACTCCTCCACCAAGTCGTATTATAAGATACTCCCTTAAAAAGAATTCTTTAGCCTTAGGTGGCGGATTTATTTGATCACAGTTTGCGTTTAATCTTCGTTGAAATGTCAAGTGTATGTAGAAATTCATGAAAACCTTTGTTGAGTTTAACTCTCCATAACCAATACATCAATTTTAATAGCAATCATTTCTCATTGGTAATTCTTATACACCGTTCTTTAATATTATTGATGTTATTTGTATCAACTTACAAGACCAGCTGTAATATAATCTAACAGTTAAACGGTAGATTATATGTGAGGGCTGGAGTTTGAAGAAATTCAAATTTAAATTTATTTCAAAAATCTTAAACAAAGTTTTTTTAGTGGTATTGATTGAGTCTTGGAAAAAAAATCACTCAATGGACAGTGATGAAAACAAGTTTTAACTCAATACTCGATGAAGGTAATGAAGATATTAAAGTTTTTGTTTGAATATTTAACGAATTTTCTGAAATTTCTTCCAATTTCCGATATAGTAAGTTCTTTTTTTAAATTCCTCATTGCAATTTACGGTCTCTCATATACTTTTATAATATGTTAAAATGTTTGCAATCAGCCTAAAAACACATGAGCTAGTGGGGCCAAATTTCTGGTTGGAATCAATACACCAACTGATGGTGGATAAAAACCACACGTGAGTAGAATGGTTGTTTTCCATATCATCATTATATTATATTTTTCAAAGAATTTTAATATTTATTTATTTTTTGAAGACTTTTTTTCATATATTTGGCGTAAAACTAATTGAAAAACTTAGGCCTCTTATGACTAGGTGTCGGTTCCATTCTATGGCTAGATTTCGATATCCAGCTACGCCTAGATGTCGGTATTTTTCATTAAATAGAAAACTAAAAGGTCTTTGAAATGTACTCACTCCACTATAAGGCACGTTAAAGTTGATTTTATGTTATGCGGGACGTAGAAACAAAGTTGATGCGCGATTCGATATATTAGTTCAAAATCAAAATGATGTACGTTTTTTTGTGGAAAATAAGGACGGTGCGGGGTTTTTAGTACCTTAATGCAATTTTTACCGAAACTATTATTTTAAGTGCTATATATATA
>JAUZNK010031978.1:0-35427 GCA_035046665.1 Euphysa ruthae
TCTTTATTAAGCAGCTTATATTTCTTTATGTAATTCTTTATTAAGCAGCTTATATTTCTTTATGTAATTCTTTATTATGCAGCTTATATTTCTTTATGTAATTGTTTATTATTGACGACTCTCGTTTGTAAGCAGCTTGCATATCTTTATGTAAATCTTTAGTAAGCAGCTTATATTTCTTTATGTAATTCTTTATTATTGATGACCCTCGTCTGTAAGCAGCTTGTATATCTTTATGTAAATCTTTAGTAAGCAGCTTATATTTCTTTAAGTAATTCTTTATTTAAATCCTCCCGCAACAGTGCTGGGTTATATAGCAATAATTAAATCCAATTGTTAATGCTTGCAAGTATTTTATTTCATATTAAAATCATAATAATTTACATCTTATTTACACTTGTATAACTTAAAAATTTCCTTGAGAGAGCTGTCTGCTCTTGTCAACGTTCTGGAGTCGTATCTGCTGCTGAACTGGTGCTGCTGCTGCTGCTGCTGCTGCTGCTATCGTAATCTGCTTCTCTGGTATCGTCTGTAAAATCAAAAAAATGTTTTTCTTATTAAATCTTTCTCCAACAATGAACTTGATTGATTAAATTTGTATGAATTGTAATGCTCGTATAATATTTATACCCATCTGTCGCCTGTATGGAGTATGCTCATATGTTATGAGCAGGTGATGTTGTTAATTCAATATGTCCATCTTTCTCATTGTATGGGTACAGCTGGTCTATTGTGAAAAGAAACTTGTGTAGTCATTCACGTTGAATTGGTTATTTCGTAAACACTCAGAATTTTTAATTAAGTCATCTGATAGAGTTTAGCAACAGGTGTGGTAAAAATCGAGTGATATATTCGTGAGTTATATTTTGTGAATTCCATGTTCACAATATATAATAAAATCTTGAGAGATTTTTTTTATTACTTCTGGAATATGTAACAATCTAAAAATGGCATTGAAAAATTCAATATCAGTTTTAAACATTCGAAGGGTACACTCTTTTTTTTTTTTTAATAAACTTATTTTCTGAATTTTTCCACAAAAGTTATTTAGCTCACCAGAGAAAAACGCCCCAAAAAGTTGTTTATTTCCAGCCTATTCAGAAAGTCTCATAGAACAGATTCTTGCCTTAGATACATTCCAAAAATGAGACAAATCAGCTAAATATTTTTCGGAGTAGTGTGACTCACTTTGTGCAAGGTTTAAAGTGTTGAAAATTGCAGTACAATGCGCTTTATCGTAATTTAAATTGATATTTCTTTATCATACAACAGTTATCATAACTGTCCTAAAAGAAGGTGTTGAGTTTATGAGATCTTTAATCGCCTCAACTAAGTTGTTTTTCAGTCGTTTAAATTTTAAGCCAATTTTGGGGCGGTGGTTTATTTTTGGCGCTGTTAATAAAAAGAGTAGCTTACAACACACCATATAAACAAATCCATAAATTTTTAGAAAGTATTCATGGAAGTATTTTTATTGCCATTCTTTTGTCAATGATTTTATTATGACGTTAAAACCTACTGAAGCGTTTTCTTCTGTGAATAATGTCAACGCGAGGCTCCTCTAGTGCAGGTGCTATGATTCGTTTCCGTGAACAACTTTGGGTGTCATTTTCTGCACGTTTAGCAACACTTTTTAACGTAATTTTCAAGTATTCATATTTCTTAACTTCCTTCACAACTTTAGCAACACGTTTTTTTGGACCATACAACCTTATACTTTTTCTTTAATTTGTTTGGCCCTGATTTATATACATCAGCATTTCTTCTACTGTTAACGTTGTTTTCAAGAGCTGTTAAATACATTCCAGATAACATACGCTCAAACTCAAAGTGGATGTGTTTGGGAACGTATTTAGTTAACAAATTTTTGAAAACTTTCACTGTCCCGGTATTGATTATCTCTGTTAAAAAACTACAGTCATCCCAGAGACCCCAATACTTAATGACTGAACTTAACAACTCGTGGGCTTTTGAACCTTCTGTAAGCCATATCTTAGTTCTCTCTTCTATTATAGATAAACGTGGATGAGTACACTCCTTGAACTTTTTATATCCACCCCACTCGTGCCTGTTAACTATACGAAACACAATAGAAGTTATCATCTCGTATAATAAACGACGGTCTCTAATACAACTAGCAATACTCCACCATATATGAATAGATATTGAAGGTATCCTATCATAACTCATTGCATTTCTTTTTGGATAAAGCGTGAATCTTTTTTGTGATAGATTTTATAAAATGCCATGGATAAAATTGGTTGTCATTTGAAAAAGCCGGATCGACACGTATTAACTTCCGAATTTGAATATGTCGATCAGTAGACACTATATCGACTTTTACTTCATCTTGGATTTTTTTCAATAACTTTTTAAAACCAGCTTTTTCCATAGCATTTGAGTTTTTCACTTGAGTTACAGGAACTACAATGGTGTCCACTACTTCATTTCAATCAACCTCAATGTAAGTATATGTACAATACTTGGCAGAATGCCCAGGACTGTCAAACCTGCCATCTCCTGTCAACACAACTTTATCCATATCCTTTAATTCCTTTATAAGGTACTTTCGCTCCCTACCCCATTTTTGACTTATTACAGGAAATACGAAGTCACGTCTTAACTTATTCCCACAGTGAGCATAAGATTACCACAGCCGTTTAGTTTACCATTCACTGGTTGGGATTCCCAATTAAAATGACATTGATTTATAAACTCAAGTCCAATACGTAATTGAGAACTGGTATTTTTAATTTCTTTCAGGAGGGGTACTTTCTTTTTGTTCATCATTTACAGATGGATCCAGTGGGTCAAAAGTGATATCATTTGTATCGAGGATATAAGATGACCAATTCATATTGTCTAACATCATACTGTTTATAGGGTAATATTTCTATCATGCACTAGAGGTAGTAACAAATTGTATTATTTGTATTCTATTACTGATAAAAGGATTTAGATATACCATTTAAGGTAACATATGGCGATAAAGTTCGAGCGACTTTAGTGATTCGAACACAAGTAGCATATTTTAAAATAAAAATTAAATCTCAATACTCTCTCTTTTGCTTTTTAATAATAATTAAAAAAATTAAATTATAGCCAGAATACAGTAAATCTAGACAAGATTATCAGCTTTACGGGAAATGTACATACAAGTTCCTAGGAATCACCTCAGCGACTTTTTTTAAAGGAACGACTATTAATAGGCTAAAGTTAATCCGGTTATTCATTTCCAGTGATATATACTGGAAATAGTAACTCGTTTAGAGTGAAAAGAAGTAAATAAGTTAATTTTGATATCAACTTAAGAAACTAAATAGAGTTGTTATAAAAACAGACGAAATAAATCTTTTGTTTTGCGTTGCGAACGACCCTATTTTGGTGTGGAAATTTTTCTATTTTTTTTAATGAAAAATATTCTTGTCGTATTTTTTTAGAGGTTTGAAGAAATATTTAGTTTTTAAACGTAGTTTGTTTCATGTTTTAAGTCCTCCCCCAGTTTGTTTGATAAGAATTTGACGTATTAAAGTATAAAACTTCAAGATCATAGAAATTCATTTGTTTAAAAAGTACAACAATTTAATTTCCCCCGGCCCTGACTGTTTGTTTATTAAGTAAATCACATTCTTCAAAATAAAGATATATATATCATGGTTTCAACTGGGATTTATATAGCAGTAGAAATTAAAAGAAATAGTAGTATATTTATGGCAAGCAACATTGTAGATTGTTATTTAAGTAAATCGAACGATTTACAGATGTTCTGCAAAAACTGGGATTATATCAAGTTGGTTCTCCACTAAAAGTAAATTTATTTATTCATAAAAAACAAAAAAACTATTGGAGGAAATGTAAATTCAAACATCTCCTTTTTTCTGTAAACATTATTTGTGTAAAACTTCACCGTGAGCTTTTTATTTTAGAACATTTTTTTTCCTGTAACATAATAAAATATCGCGCTATAATTTTACAATAAGATTATTTCGACATCATCTATTTCTGAAAATCATGCCATGTTACAGAAATGTTCATTTCATCGAATAAAATCATTCAAATTTTGTTGATTGTAGTTATAGAAACATTTTAAACCTGTTTTGTAACATTATCTTGTAAAAACAAAAATAAGAACGTTTGAGACTGAAAAAGTGTAAAAAAAAAGAACCTCCAGCCTCAGCTAAAATATATGCGTTCTTATAAAAAAAAACGTGTATACTAGTATGAACTAAAGGACAAATGTAGAGAAGTTAAATTAAGTCAATAAAATAAACTTCATATGGCTTATTTATATACAAAGTATTAAAACATCTCACTAATAACAGCGAACCAAGCTTTTCTTGTTTCTTTATTTTTTTTGCTTGGTAACTTGAAATAAGAAACATCTTTGTTTCGACTTTGGTTATTACAACCATATGCGCAACAATGAGGCATCCTATTTAAATATAAAATAAATACAGAATATTAACTAAAGCCTGGATAAAAAATCTACTATTGCTACAATATTACTGCTCTTTCTGTCGATTGCCGAAGCTTCAAGCTAAGTCATGACGTCACAACCGCGTAGAGTCTGAGATTTAATAACAAAACTTTGGAATGGAACGTGAATTCAGCAGTGACATGTGACAGTAGAATTATGCTGGTAAAAATTGTACATTTCGATGTTATTTGTTGCTTTTTATGTAGTTTAAGTATTTATAATTACTCTTATAGTATTTTTTGAGTGTTTAGTGGTACTTTTTATCATAAACATTATGTAACCTCGGGACCCCTTTAAGCATCTTAAAAATGAAATATCACTTGTTTTAGCAAATTAAACATCTTCAGTTTTACCTTTGTTTAAAAAGAATTTGAAACTAATTTGTAATAATTACAGACCAGGATCTTTACTCTCTAACTTCTTGAAAAATAATATATTCACGTTTATACTCGTTTTTGAACCATGACAATTGTATTTAAGAACTTCAATTTTGATTCCAAGCTAAACACTCAACTACTCACGCCCTTGTAACAATTATTGAGAAAATTTTTTAATTTATATTAAAGTTTTTCAGTAAACAATTCTATTGTTTATCACTTTGCTGATGATACAAACCTGTTATGCAATAATATATCATAAGTATTATGTTAACAATGATCTTAAGGGTATGATGATCGGTTAAATGTAAATCATATATCACTTAAAATCACGTAAAACTGAATACGTTATTTTTCATAGTCCCAAAAAATTATTTGATTATGTGGTTAAGATTAAGTTAAATGGTAAACACCTTGATCCATCATTGTATATCAAATATCTTGGAGTCTTAGTTAATGAATATCTGTCGTGGAAGCCTCATGTCAACAAACTTACAAAAAAACTAATTGTTTTCAAAAATACATCATTATGTTAACAATAATACAATTCGTTCTATTTATTTTTCATTCTTTTCTTGTATTGGTTATTGTTGTCAGGTTTGGTGTCAAAGTGGAAGCTTTCACTTGAATAAAATACTATCAGTCCAACGCTCCCTTGAGAATAATTAGTTTTAAATATTTTCTTTCTGATCTTTCTTTTTTATTTTATACTTTAAAAATTCAGTTGATTTCTAATCTTGTATGAATTTTTAATTTATTGCTTGTGTTTAATTCTTTAAATCTAAATTTACCAGTTCAAATGCTACCCATCCTTTAACAGTACAGATCCCTAAATTTGACAAAAACTTTTATTCATCAAGCTTCTTCCCACATACTGCTCGTTTGTGGAACTCTCTGCCTTCTGATTTCTTTTGTTTAGATTATTTCAAACGTTAACAAATAACTTCCTCATTCTGTGTAAGAGCTACTTTATTTTTACCTATTATTTTAGCTTCCTGCTTAGTAGTGGCTTTTATCCTTGCAGAAAGTTGTTACTAGTTTTCTGCTTGCATAATCTATGATGTCCTTATCTTATTCTGCTAACTATTTTATAATGCCTTACCTAACGTTGCCACTTTAACAACAATCGCATTCACATCTGAACTTATCATTTCATGGAGAAGTTCTCTTTGATTCTGTTGCCATAAATAAGCTAAAGATGTTAGTTTTAAGCGAGAACAACTAAACAAAAGTACAAAACTTAGACAAATACTGAAATAAATAATGAAATTTTAGTGTAAAACCAAAATGCTCTCAGAAAAAGACTAATTTTGATTTTCAGGTTTGAGCTGACTGGGAGTTGACATTATAACCTTTTTAACTATTGAAAAGCAATAAATTTCATGAAAATATATTTAACTAAAAACTAAATAACATTTGCTGAAAAAATTTGGGAACAGGAAAAGAGAAGTTTCATGTATAACGGGACCACAATGGAAATATTGTTGTGACAAACAATTTTTGTGCCTATCCTTGCCACCATTTGTTTTTATCTTAGTGTTCTTTTACACATGAAAAGATCTGTATTAGCTTAAAACAGATTATCAAACCCTAAAAATGAAAAACTTCAGCTTACTATATGAATAAAAAATATATGTTTTTCTTTAGTTAATATTACTTCATTTATGTTATACATTGTTAAAACATTGTTTTTAGCATTGTTTTTCGATTTTTTAATCAATCAATCTTTTCTTAGATTATTCCTAAGTGAAAAGCCCAAGAAAATAATAGAATTTTAAAATTAATTTTTCCAAAAAATTTTTTACAGAATTTTCTTGTTGGTTATTTTCATTAGGTTTTAAATCAATAACTCAAAAGGAGGCATTTGAAAAGGTGCCAAGTTTGATAAAATGTTGAGTTCAGAAGAGCTTCAAGTTCAAAATAGTGTTAAACTAAAAACATGAGGATAATGAAAAGGAACATAATTTGAAAAGGTATAGTTTCCAAGCCACATTAAAAAGAAATATTGCCTATTATGATATATGCATTAATATATTTATAACTGTTTTAAAATTATAAACCCCATGAAATTACATTAATACAAAACCTACACATGTTCAACGCGAACACGTTGATAATTAGATAAAATTGCTCCAGAAGAAACTGCATCAACATCAATATGTTCCTAAATAATAACAAGTTCTAGTGAATAATTCCCTCCCAAAATAAAAAGAAAAACTAACCAAAATCTATGACTCTACAGCCTTATATCTTACAAGTCATGTCTAAAAATTCCGAAAAATTCCGTTCCTCCCTTCCAATCCCCTTCCCAATGCAGCATGCCATGGTTACGCTGTGCTAAGAAAAATTTTCAATTACAAAAGCTCTAGATCGCTATTTAAAGATACTTACAGACCAGGCAAACAGGGCAGCAAAAAAACTTTGGTCAACGGTCAACGTCCAATAGGATCAGTGGTTTGTCCATTTCAAATCACTTTTTCTCAGACATCGAGTCCGGGAGAAATAAAGAAGAGAGAATTAATTTAAAACATGATAAAAATGGCAAATAAATTAAAGACAAAAATAAGATGGCAGTAGAAAGTGTTTTAATTTAACCAAAGTACACAAAATATTTTCTATGGATAAAATAGTGGGGTGTGGGACTTAGCATTAGTATAAATGAATTTTTTAAGGCTTACATTAACTACACCCATTTTTGTCTCCTTAAATAAATATAGCTAAGAAATTAAAAGTAAACTTTCTTCTTGATTATAATTTATTTTATTAATAATAGAACTAACAGATGATATGAATGTAAAATAATGCAATGTTACCAAAGCACCGAATAATACCACTTTTTCTAAAGCTTAAAGATTGGAATTATGCTGTCTCTTCTTAACAATTTACGAAAATATACCAGGTTGTTCCGGTTTGTACCAGTTTTTAAGATGAAATATCTCAATCCCATACTTAAAAACTGATCTATAAAATGCAGTGATGAAACTTTCTGTCAAAAGGGAAGATTTGCTTCAAACTTTTTCTGCTAGGTTGGGTATTTTACTTAAAACTTAAGCCCATGGGGCAGATTTTTTACTCTCAAAAATTGTTCCTATCCTTGAGAAATTCCTTAGTAAAAATTATATTTAGGCAATTTATTTCCATTAAATTATTCAGCTAGGTAATAGTTGTTAACCTTAGGAGATCAGTCTCCAAGTGGGTGAGTAGTAAAAGGAAACTGTTCCTATATTATCGTTAGTAGATTGGATCAAGCTGCAAAAACTTTGCTCCAATACTTCATTTAATGATTAGGAACACAGGCTAAGACTTTGCTCTACAGAAACACTGATTTTCCTTGAGGTGTTTATAGAGAAAGCAGATGTTTATAAAAATTCATGTTGAAGAAAAGGGTGAAAATTTAACAACAAATATTGGCCCAGGAGTAGGGACATTGCCTTTAAAATCCAGTATTGCTTGGCACATTAGGGAAGAAATTTTGAAAGAAGGATACCCAAGTCCTGTAAATAATCCTTGAAAAGTTTTTGAAATATTATATATTTTTTTATTATTGTGGTTGTAAATACTTCTGTAATTATTTCTGTACTTTGTTGCAAAACTTAAATTTGAAATCTTTTCACTTGGCATATTGGCTGGAGTATCTGTTCATTATACTAAAAGGTTCTTCAAAAATTTTCTCTCTAGCATATTTTATACCAATAAAAATTTTTATATTAATTAAATTACTATAGAAAATGAAAGATACAGAATGTATAAACACTCTTTATTGGTTAAGTTTTTTAAGCGAGATAATGCTCTAAACAAGCCCTGAGACAACAACTCCTAGCATGGAATTTGCAAGCAAATTTAAGGGAAAACTTCAACCAGTTTTTGCGCTTAAAAATTGACCCAACACTATTAATAGCAATTTGCAATTAAAAACATATTTTTAACAGCATACTACAAAGTATATGTGGTTATGATTTTTTCCCCAAAAATGACAACATTAGTGGAGATTTTGAACTCCTAAACACTCCACACCCTAGGAAAAACCTACATGATTAATATTTGGAGATAGGAGTCAAAAAAATTTTGTTGACGTATAACTTTTACAACATGTCCTACTATATCAAAGATATCAGGTTATGGTTTCGTATTAAAATAAATATTCCTTTCAGTAAATATAAATTATAAATAATGATTTGGGAGCAATTTTCATTGCTTAACCTATAGTCAAACACAAATTTCCAAGCCATTCGGTAAAGTGATTTCAAATATTTTTCAGGAGGTATGGTAATTCATTTATAATATGTAAAAAAACAAATTCAGTTTATTTATTTTTTCTTCTTTTTTTTATAATTGTGATATCTTTACATCAATTATTCAAACATCTGTACAGCTGACTTACAGCTGTACAGATGTTTGAATAATTCACCAGTTGAGTGACACTTTTTTTTATATTTTGAATTACCTGAAACAGTGGTATTTTTATGAAAGACCTAGAAAAAATTTCCATCATCTCTATTGAGAATATTTTTAACCACAGAAAAAAACAGGGATGATATTGCAATATTGGAAGTAATCTAGAAATGTCTATATTTGACAATGAAGCTTAGACTATTACTTAAAGAACTTTGTAAATAAATAAATCTAGATTATCAGATGAAATTATCTGATAAACTGTTGTAAAAACTTTCTAACCATCTTTACTAATGTTAATAAGCTGTACATTGTGCTGGCTTTGCTTCTTTCTAAAAAAAAATTCCCAGTTCTTTTCTGAAATTTAAGCTAAATTTAAGTTTAAAAAAATTTACCTTAACCTCTTTTAGGAGCTGGAAGAGATCCTCTACCTCATCATTTTCATTGATAAGGTAAGAAGATGTTAGGCATAGGGCAGTACCACGTATTACACGTTGGAAGAGTGGTAATCCTAGCGCTTCAGCATACAGATCAATAGCATGGTGTCCCACAGTTTGATACATATAGCTGTCCATCTCATCTTCAACAAAATAATGATCCAATACTATTAGAAAACTAGCTATTTATTGCTTAGTTTAAATTAATTATATTACAAAATTTTAAAACTAGACACAGAAATATCCTAAAAAATTTACAAGAAAAATATGTTTTGTGAGAATTTCACTTCAGCAGTAGTCAAACCTCATGTCATCATGATCTATATGGCTCTTTCAGGAAAGCAAAGAGCGGATTTTTATAAAATTTTAGAAATACTGATTTTAGGTGGAAAATTGACCAAGATTTGGATGTTGGGGAAAGGGCCCACAACATTTGCAAAATGGCCAAAATGCAAAAGTAATCAATAACAAATAAACAAAAAAAAAAATTCTACAGAAACAGAAAATAATTTCTTGATAAATATCAAAAAAAAGATATTCAAATCAAATGTTTTAAAACCCAAAAAAACTACAGTCTATATACTCTAAAGTATAATACACTATAGAGTATATTAAATTCTATAGTCTTAAATTCATGCAAGACCTAAAAAAAAAAAACAAATGAACAGATTTCGACAAAACTTAAAATTTTATATTTAGGACTGGGGACTGAGCTCAAAAAAATTTTCAACAACTACAAAAGTGCTCATGATTAAAATTTCAAACAATAAAAAATTTTTAAAGCTTAATTAAAATCATTTCCTGAAAAACATTTTTTAATGTCAGCTTTTGACAAATTTGACAAGTGACAAAGGCATGGGCACAGAACCCCGAACAAGAATTTTCAACAGGCGATCATTTTATTAAATAGTTAATCTACAGAATTTGATAAAACTTCAAAAATACTGCTTTTAGGCTAAAAATTTTTTGGGTCCTGAGGATTGACCTCGACAACCTTTTAAAAATGGCTGACATACCGGATTTATTAGAAATAGCATTTTCTAATATAATCCAAAATTTCAACATAAACAGAGTATAACTTTTGCAGGAAACCCAAAAAATTCAAATTTGTTGTCGGTTTTTGGTCATAAAATGAGCCCAATCCCCTAAAAGAGAATTATTGACAAGGGTTCATATAGGTGAAAAGATTCCTATATTGGACTTTTAGCCTCGTATACAATTTAACAAGTTAATGAACGAATTTTGAGAAAAATTTTAATGTCGCTTTAAAATGTCGCTTTCAGGTCCAAAATGATGGTGATCAAATCTAGTATCAAAATGATCGTGATCAGATCAAGTACCAAAATGATCGTGATCGGATCGAGTAACAAAAGGATTGTGATTGGATCCAGTACATTAACATAAAAAAAGAAAATAACAAGTGAGTTTTGTTACAAACGTCAATAATCCACTATCATCAAGGGACTTAAATGAGAAAACAAAACCCAAAGCAATAATAACAATATTTTCACATGGTATCAATGGTTCAAGTGTTTTTTGTTATCAACATTAAAACAATAGAAGAAATTTCCATACAAAAATATTAGCATATGTAAAGGTCAATTTTTTATAATTAGCAAAATCTCACCTTTTTTAGGAGGTTTTAAATGAGCAAGTGCCACAATCTCATGACCATTGGCTACACAATGCATCATATTAAAACAACTGTCCTTCCCACCACTAAAATAACAAGTAAACATATACAAAAAAAGCATTTTAGATTACATTACCCTTTTAATACCTGTTTATAAAAGAAATTTTTATTTCTAAATAATGAGGTCATATCAAAACACAACAATAACGATGTAAATCTTAAAGTGTAGATAAAATTGACAAGCCCAAAACATGAGAATTAATTAAAATAAATAAGACTAACTAATAAATGCAAATACCAATTATTGCCATTCAACACGGATGGAATCATGGGAGTGAAATAAGCTTTCTTATTAAATAAGCAAACACTCAATATCCATGTGTAATGTATGGTCATTCAATATATCTTTAACAGCTATTTTATTATTATTATTTTAAATCTTTATAGAATTATTTTTCATCAATTATCCCACGCATCCAAGTTCTACACTTAAACTGTGATTTTAATCTTCAGCTTATGCTCTAAATGCTTACAAAATTGATAACACACAGAACTACTAACTTCACTTTTCATAAAAAGGCCACAAGGGAACTTAACTTATTCTCTCACTTTCTCTCCGCAACAACGACTGACCACCACTTTTTTTCCTATCAAAGTAAACCTTGTAAACCTCTTTACTTAAAAGCAATCAGCCATGCTTCTAGCATGGTTGTTAATGCTGCAATTATCTCGCTAACTAATGCTAGAATAATTTATGGGAAATGAAAATGAAGATTAAGTGCATAAATGGGGAGCAAAAATATGGAGCGAGAACAATAGGTAGGGAGCAAAGCAAAGATGGGGAGTGCGATTATCAGATGGGAATAAATTTTTAAAAAAGCAATTGTTCATAGTGCAAAGTGCTATAGCTAAAAAATTAATATCATATTTGGAGTATTCAAAGGTGAATTAAATAGTGTTCTGGAACCCTTTCATAAATTTAAAAATATTCAGGAGTTCTTTTTCAGGGCCACAACTGTGATATAAAACATTTCCAAAACAAAATCAATGCATCATTGATTATTCCATGATGGATTTCTCCAACCCGCACATAAAGATATTAGCAAAGGGAGAGACCATGAACGCTCCTATAATAGTACCTGAGGTAATGTTTATCGTAGTAATAACATATATTACAAATCAATACTAGTTAAATTGGAAATAATTGCAGATGGTATAAAGTATTCTAGTAATATATCAACTGCAAGAAGAAATGTATAAAAATATTTTAAATGTACAATGAGATGCATTCTGCAAACGATTGATGTGGCTGACTGCAAAGAACGATAATAGATTATAGCTGAAAGCCATGCCACTTTAAGTTGCAGAGTTATTTTCATCCAATTTTATTGGGCATATTTATTTTTATTCCATTTTGAAACCAAGGTTTCTTAAGGGCAAGTTTATTTATATTAACGGTGCATATAAGAACACTTTTAAATTTAAATTTAATTCAATTTAACACATTACAAGATTCCTTCCCACCCAATTACAGCCTCATCATTCTCACTGCCTACGAGAATTTTCTTCTGCATCTTATCTTTCTACAATCACCATAGGATTATCACCACAGGATTACCACACTATTTTTTCGCACTTTAAATTATTATTTAATGATTGGACATACCAATTGCACAGACAGTCATTTTAAAATATGTCTTGGCAACATGCCTGTCTTGGAAAAATAGAAATGCACAACCAGTAAATCATTTAATAATATTAAAAAAAATTTCAACAACACAAGTAAACTTTTTGAGAAAAATCATATAAATTCCTATTCATGCCATAGGAATGGTTCAGACCAGCAAATGCTATGGTAATATTGAGTAAATATGCCAGTTTTTAAGTCTTTCATCGTCAGGTTTGAAATTATTTAAAATATTTACACAGCCTTTTAAATAAATATAATTTTGTAATAAAGAGTCTTTTATAAATCAAAATTATTATTAATGAAATTAAAACGTACCTTATTAATGCAACAACTTTCATTGTTAATTACATAAAATATAACAAACAATATCTAGACAAAATAAATTAAAACATGGAATTTTCAGATTTTAGACACGTTGCAAAATAGGTCAAGCACTCAGATACCAAACTATAGCTAAAATTTTGCCAGGCTCCCTCGCCCACTTAACCATTACACTAATAAGAAATTCAAAATTTTTAAATAGCAGAAGCTAAAAATTCATTTTAAACGTCAAATTAATCGTAAGTAAGACCGATATTTTAAATATGAAGTGAGAAAGGTATAAGAAAAGTTGCGAAGTCTTTAGCTAAAAAGTGGATTGATAACATTAATGTAGACAGTGTAAGCGTTTTGATAATTTTGATAGATTATGGCAGAAAACAGTATCTTTATAGTTGGATCAGTTTATACCAGACAGTGTCGGATAGTTAATAATCAAAAATATAGATTTATGGTAACTTAGACAATAGTAAATACATAGAAAAAGAAAAGTTATTGGTTAAGATTTTGACAACCATGTTGTGCTATAACAAAGCTTAGTTTAGAAAAATAACTAGTTTGTCTAACTATAGCAATGTATATCATCTCTATAAGCGCGCTTACGATTAGTGATTCATTTAGTAAAGATTTCCTCGTTCAGATAACAGTCTTTTACTATCTATCATAGTTTAGAAGCTTTGTCAGATGTGATTACATAAGGTTACCCAAAAGAGTTAATCTACGCAGATGATTTAGCATTAGTTAGAGAGACTAACACCCAAGCTAGAAGCATAAAAGTCAGAGTTGGAGTAAAAAATTCAACCTTGGTGAAGACAAGAGAGATGGTTAGTGGCAATAATGCAGGAAAATTTAGAAGGAAAATTTCCTTGCAGAATCTGCAGGAAAGTGCAGGTAGCATTTTGTTTTTAAAAAAATGAGTGTGTAAGCAATGAATGATTAAAACCATATCAAGAAATTAAATATAGAACCTGCATAGAAAAAGTGACACACTCAGTTTAAGTGAAGGCTATAGCAGCCCTTTGTGGAGACAAGACTTTAGCCGTTGTGGAAAAATCCTTTTACCTAGATTACACAACAACAGGATCTAGAGGAGGTAAACTACACCAAGCACGCGCAACAAGTGTTAATATACTTTATGGGAGTGAAACTTCGTCATTAAAGGAAAATGATTTAAAGAGATTAAATTACATATTAAAATGAAAAAATAGATATGCAGGGTCAGTGTGAAACACTGTGTGTCTTGTAGTGTAGAAATGATGGGTGTGTGTAATTTTAGACTAGCTGAACGAGTTATGTAGGAATATTGAAATAAAATCTATGAAAGGAAGAACTATGAAGACCTGAAGTGAAGTAGTTAGAAGTGACCTTAAAGAGGAGAATGTAACCAGTGAATAGGCCAAAAATAGAATAGCCTGAATTCAGTCATAAATATCTCGTCCAACCAATGTAAATATGGAAAAAGGATGTTCAACCACAAATGATAACTATAAAAAAGCCTACTAAAAAAGGTGAAAGGGTGATTTTAGAGGATGGGTTAACAAATTTTTTTTGATAGCTACTTTAAAATGTTGGGTTGGAGTTTTCATTTCTTTTTTATTTTTCACTTCTATACATTAAAAAATCTTATACCAAAAAGTATTAAATGAAAATTTAATAAAATTATGAAAACAAAAAGTTATCAAAAACTAACAAAATTAAATCAATTTAAACAAAAACACTGATTAACAGCAATATATAAGTGTGCTACTTCCTTGCTTCAAAACAATATCCTTTATTTTGTAAATGAGCAATAGAAAAACAACAACAAAATTTCAAGAAGAAAATTTTATATTTAAATGTAAATAAAATAATTTAATACACTTTAACATATTTTTACCAGTATAAAATACTACGACACAATTAAGATTTTTATTAACGATTTTCTCATTATATTTAAAAGTAATTTGCTATTTAAAAATTAGAAAGACCATTTAAAACAATTTGGATGGTGGAGGGGAAGGATCTATAGAGCTCATTTTAAAGCATTCTTTATCAAAAAATAACACTATAAAAGCATTAGTCAACCTAAAAAAGTATTTGATGGCTTGAAGCAAACAAAAAAAGTAATTTCTGACCTAAAATCTATCTGAAAGAGTACATAGTGACCTAAAATCAATTTTAAATAATACTTGTGAGCCTAAATTCAATTAGAAATATCATTCCTGACCTATATCCAACCTAAAACAGTAATTAACAACCTAAACCCAACTGTATATTTTAACTGTCGACCTGAAACCAAAATAAAATGGTAATTACTAACCTAAACCTTAGTTAGCACTTGCTGATGTTGTTAAACTTAATCTTAGCTTTTCACTGATCTGAAAATATTGCCATTTTGAGGAATGCATGAGAGAAAAAAAATTTTGATTATTTTCTATTGATTTTTTCAAAGAGTGTAAATATAATAATAATAATAATAATAATAATGGTTAATAAAGAGTAAGGTTAATAAATCAAAACCATGAATAAAATTTACAATATCTTTCTAAAAAAAATCCCAAATCTGGAATTCCAGATACATCCTGAATTTATATTTAATAAACTTGGGGAATTTCAGCTTTGCAATCTAAATGCAAATCTTGTAAATCTAAAGAAATAGGCTCTAAATTTATAAGTCTAACGTGGAAGTAATACTAAATTTTAAGATGATGTGACTACTGCTTTTTAGTTCTTAAATTAGATTTGTTTATGGTACCATGAAAAACATCAGTATTAATGTGCTCAAAAAATTTTTTAAACGATTAGAAATTTTTCTTGTGACAAATTCTCATGTAATATATTTGAGTGCGTAAAGCGTTTTTCAGTTCATTTTAAAATTGTTTTCCAGTATTGGCCAATTTGGAGAATGAAAGAAAAAAATAATAACTCCTACAAAATTATCTTGTTGACAATTTAAAAATCTCAAAACACAATATTTCTAAAAAATGTCGACTTTGAAATTAAAAATCATTTCTTATAAAAATCAGACAGAATTTTTCAACAAAAAATCAGACATGATATCAAATTGCCCCTGTCATGAAATTAGATTTTTACTACCTAATTATAAAACAAATGATTAAATTAAATTCTAACTAAAACTGCTGTTTATGTTAAAAATTTCTTATGTTCTATTTGACAATATGAAATGGCAATTCCAACATTCTTTAATTAATTTAACTTCCTTAATCAAACAGCACCTGAGCTTATAAAAGAGAAAAGTTTCTCATTGAAAAACATCCATAGATAAAAATAACTAAAGCAGAAACTAAATTCTTAGATTTATTTGAAAAATCCCAATGCCCTTAAACATAATCTTACAATATATTTAAATTTGTTTAAAAAAACATGTTTCGAGATAAAAATATTTTTATCTCATGATATGATTTTTACTTTACTTAATAACTGAAACATAACATTAGTAATTTTATCATTTTTAAAATTTCATTTTATAAATATTATTATTATCATTATTATTAATGTATGGCTTGATTTATTTATTTAGTAATCTTAATCATTCTTTTTAGTAATAGTATGTATTTAGTAATATATATTTATAGTATATAGTATATAAACTAATATATTGACCTGATATATATATATGTATATACACATCATTAAATATTGTACATCAAATCATTAAATATAGCTATTTCAATAACTGATCTAATGCAAGTTTGCATTGTGCAGGGCAACATTTCTCATTAATTATCTGATATATCCATTTTTTATCATAAGATACTTAGTATTACAAAAAAAATTTTAATGTACCAAATTAAAATTAAAATTCTTAAGAAAAAATTTAACTTCCTGATCCCTATATAAGTAAAATCCACTAAAACTGATGGAATAAATCACTTTAACATTAAATTACAATGATTTAAATATACATCTATACAATGAATGAAATATAAATTTGTATATTTTAACAGGTAAAAAAACATAAAAAGCAATATTTACTTAATGAATATTCTGAAAAATATTCTGATGAAAACAAGGTTTAGCTATATGGATGACCCCTTTAAAATTTATAAAAAAAACAACTGCTCTTTGCCAAAGTGTGATTGTGATATTGAGAGAGATTATTAATTAAAAAAAGACGCCAGCTGTTAATCCTGATATATTTCCAACTCAAATAAATTGAAACTTGACCTAAGAATGGGAATGAATATCAACATAAAATTATTAAAATAAAGCAAATTAATTGGAATGAGTTTGAAATTCATTTTTCACTTATATTTAACAAACATCAATGTGAAAATGAACTAAACTATGAGTAGTAACCATAAGATTTCTGACATAGTGACTTAAAACAACAGTGATAATTGAATGATAAAATTTACATACTCTGAATAAAAACTTAATAAAATAAAAAATGTTAAGACATATGACCAATAAACTAAACATCTGTAACATCAAGCAAGAAATCGTATACTCATCTTTGATTGGAAATCTGACTTTGATAATGCCTAAAAAAAAGATGAAACTAAACAGTTGAGTTAATGCAAAAAGGTCTAGATGATCATCTCCTGGGAGGAAAACTGATAGCCCAGTGCTAATTAAATTAAAAGGGTTATATTTCATCAGTGATAAAAAAAAAAACACTTCCAAGATATTCTATTTAACCATTACTGACATTAGGACTGTACCCATTTTTTAAAAATTTAAAAAAATCACACTAATGAAATTTACAAGCGTGTAGTCTTTGAAGAAACAAAAACAAAGAGATGATAATTTTTCATGAAACAAATGATTTTTAACATTACAAATTATCCCCAGTTGTCATCCCAGAGTAAGATTTTTTTTTTTAATATACAAATATTTTCAGGGCAAGGTTGTAATCCATATTTTTAGGCTGAATTTAAGAGCAGTTAAACTTTTATTAACACTTTTGTAAAGGCCTGTGTTAGACTTTTTAATTAGCCTCCATTCATGAAACTTTCTCATCAGGTATCAGTACAAGGGTAAAGTCTGTGAGGTCTTAAAATTGTAATAGATTTTAATATTTCGCTGAATTGCACAGTTGTGATTTTTTGGGTTGTTGTTGGGTGCTTGAAACATTTTTATGATGAACTTACAACTACTGAAAAACTATGTCAATTTCAGATCATTGATGTTCTGTAAAAAGTTTTGTATACATTCTTTATTGAGGAAACCTGGGTTGTAAAAATTTATCTTGATAGATTTTTTTTGTTTAGAGTATCACTTAACTGCTTTTGAAGGCTTACTCTGGATGACTTCTTTCACACAGGTGCAATTTGAGTTCATTCATTGTCTTGTGGGTTATTACTGAAAAGTTGCATGACTAGTTTGCTTGGGGATATTGCAATATTATGGAGATATTGCAATATTATGTTTTACCTGGTAGATCAAGTATTTGAATTTTTGGTTTGAGTAAACACAACTTCCAGAGTTAATTTTACTTTACGGATATGAGATTTTTGAATCATGCTCATTACCTTTAGTGAGATATCCAATTGTACCATTAATTTAATTGCCTCTTTATTAATAGATGAAGGTATAAAACGAATTTACATGAAGAATTTATACGCTGTAAAAACCAACTCTCATGTACAATATAACAATAATAACTAAATATTCTACAAACTAAATCAAGCACTCCATGTACAAAATACCAAATCTTGCAAGTTTTCTTCAAATAAACAACAAGATATAGGAAAACCATCAATTTTTTGTGGTAACTTGAGAAAATGACATAGAAAGTTTGAAACATTTTTGGTTATCTTCTATAGAACAGAAAACATTGACCAAGATAAGCCAAAATATATTAATTATACAGTTATTTCCATCTCACCATCATTTCAGTTTAAATACCAAAATGCAAAGTTAGTGCTCTTGGCCTGATCCCAGGGATAACTTGAAGTAATTATGTAATAAGTATTTAAACATCATCACCATATTATGGCAATAGCGTTTTTGTGAAAAATGATATCGTCGTAATATTACAGTAGTGACCTAGGGTAAATTTAGATGTTTATAGTAGGTGACACATTTGCCACTTATAGCCGACAAGTAATAACTAATGAAAACTAGTCAGCGATTAATTTTATTGCTAATACCAATGTAGCGTAAAGATTTTATTCCTCTTCATTTTTTTATTAGCATTCATTGACGTTATTAAAAATCTAAAAGCAATGTTTACATAAAAAAACTTACAAAACACACAATATGTAACTTTGAGGAAAATATTATTGACCCTAAATTTACTCAGAAAATAATATCCATAGAACTTTTTACCAACCTAAAAGGTAATTTAGTATCAAAATTCCTAAATTTCTCAAAAAATCATTATTTAACAAAACTTTAAATACAAAAAAATTTGATTTCTCACTAAAAACAAAGGCATCGATGGTAAAAACTATTAAAACTATTAAAAAATCTAGATTAATCTAGAAAAACTAGCATTCATGTAGCTAGTAAATTTTTAAAGAATGAGGTAAAAAACAGTTAGTCATCAATAGCACATCCCTTTTATGTCAAAATAATTTTCTAATAGTTAAAACATTTTTAAAATGGCAGCAAAAATGATACAAAAATCAACTCGCCATTTTCAAGCACAAAATTTCATAAGTAACTGAAAGAGTTTCCAATGACCAACAAATAATTTGCTTTTAGAAGACAAAATTCTTTCTGAATTTCTATCCGGGTTTTAGAGCATTCCACTTCATCATTCAAACTCTCATAGACTTAATAAAGTTTGGTGATTTTTTTGGTTTAAAACATATTTACCCAACCAAAGCTTTTAAAGTTGCTGTAGATAAAGTGTTCTCTTATGACAGCAATATGTGAAATAACACAAAGGATTTATTCAAAGGTCTTTGTAACTTCCTCTCTTTTTTTAAAAAAAAAATGACAAGAACTATTTCATGCAATTTTAGCATACTATATTCAAGCAAAGGAAAGTAAATTGAATAAAAATTTTGGAAGTCGGTGTAAGAGACTTACACAGCATCCACTTAGGTGAAAACATATAAGGAAGTAAAGAAAGTTTCTACATTAGAAATTATATAAAAGGTATAAATATTCAAAAAATAAGGTATTAAGTATTAAGTCATATCAAATTACTTTTTTCTCTTACTTAAAGGTTTTAAGGGAATGAAAAAATCTTATCTCAATCACCTTCAAAATAAATAAAAGAAGAACGATTTCACCGATATGAAAAACTACTTTGAGTGATTTTTAGTTGATTTAAAAGTTTTCACATCTACAATGTTTTGAAATATACCAAATTCTGTAAAATTTTTCAATATTAGTAAAAAAACGTGTTAACCTTGCAATTCACCAATGATCCTAACAAAATGCAACTTAAAGACATAATAAGGCTGAAATTTCATCTAGATTTTCTTTAAAACTTTTTTCCAAAGACTCTGTTAAAAAATAATATTTTTACTGAACTATTTTGTGTGAAAATGTCAAAAAATTTTCTTTTGTGAAAAAAATTTTATACTATTTTTCTCCTTACTTTTAGATCAAATGCTTTTGCAACCAATTTTAGACCAAGGCTTCTAAAAAAGATTTCTGCCACATAGGTCAAATCATGAACCTTATGTTTTGCAACAAAAATTTTTATCAAAGTTTATCAAGCAAAACAAATTTTTGAGGAATCAAAAAGACCAATATTTATTCAAGGTTTAAGGACGTGATTTTGAGGTAACTAACTAACTATCCAAGACCAATGTTCATGTGGTTTTTGAAAAAGATATATACATCTGAAGTCATCACCTCTGAAAAATCTTCGAAAGTGATAACACCATCATTGTTACCTGCCTCTTGTAAGATTCGGTCAGCGATCGCAGTCAATTGGTCAGTTGATTTATTTGAGCCTACCATCAACTTCAATATCTGTAAAAAAAAACCAAATAACCTCACTGTGTCTGTGCAGAAAATAAACAAATTTAATAGTTACTATAATTTAAAAAATAAAAATAGTTTTAAGGAAAAAGGCGAACAGGTTGTAAAAATTTCAAGAGGGACTGACCATGGCTATGGTTTTATTACAGTTCCTAAACATGCCATTAGAACTGTTGAAGGTAAATTCCCTTGGCAGTTTTTTTCACCCTATAAATGATAGATTAATTTAATAGTAGCCATGATTTTAAGTTTAAAATATTTGGCATGTCACCCGTATGCCAAATAATGTATTCTATAGCAAAAATACTTAATATTAACACATTAGAATCTTTAACTCCAGAAATAAATTTTTCTGTAACAAGCTCTAACTAATGGACTCCCAGAAATAAAAAAATAATCAAAATCTATAGCTCTAAAGTTTTATATTACAAAAACCAGAAAAATATCTGTAAAATTTCCCAAAACTACCCAAATTTAAGCATAACTGAAGAAAAATTTTAAAATGCAGAATTTCAGGCATGCATCACAGAGTTTCACATTCAGCATTATGAAGTGGAGGGGATTTGAAAATTTTGGTTGGCAGGGAGGCTTTTCACATTCTATTTTCAGTCCTCTGTCCTTCCTTCATACGCCCTTTAACTTCTCTGCCCAGGCACACCCAATATGGCTGGAAAATATTTTGATTTATGGATGTGTTTAGATTGGCTATGGTTGACAAATAATTATTAATTTAAATGTAAGGGAGCAGAAGAGAAAAAACAAAAACACTACTCAGCTTTAAAATTTAGTTAAATTGCATATTTTTATGGTTTTGTATAAAGTTTATGACAAAGTTTTAAAAAATTCAAAAAGTTTTTAGGGGTGGGGGGGGTACTCAGGATTTGCTGGGGGGACTTAAAATTTGCTTGGGGATGACGGTGGGGGACAAGAGATTAGTGGGGATAACAAGATGTTAGTGGTGAGGATAGCCCAAAATTCTGCCTGGTTGGTGGAAATCCCCCTTCCCCCAGTAGGCGAAACCCTGTATCACCGCAAAATCTTTTACGATGTCAGAAAAACCTAAAATTAACAATCCGAGAAAAATTAAAATAATATAAATTTAAACAACTGTCGTGAAATTCTGTTAAGCAGATGGTTTAGGAAGAAATTCTTAAATCCAAGGAGTTTTGAAGTTCAAAAATTTCCTTTGGGGAAAATCTTCAACATTAATAAATGGTTTGATTCTTGATTAAAAGGCTAGTTGTTTCCTGTTTTTTAGAAATCCCAACATACATGGATGTCAGATTTTCACTTTTCCAAGTTTCATAATCTTGAAATGCACTAAGTAATGACAAAATAAAAGAAATAACCATCCAAACTTTGCAATTAATGACAGCTGGACAAGAATGAAGAATGGCTCAGGTCATTAAAATTATTTTTTCTCAATTATCTCCTAACTTGGCTAAATCATTTTTTGAAATGCCAATGGTATGCCTCTATTTGGGGAAATCTTTGGTATTCCTAGTTTTTAAAAATAAAGCTATAATTCGGGCACTATGAACTTTAGGGAACCGATTTTGATAATAATGGTATAGCATTACAAATTATTATAACCAAGAATTTCCACTGTTTCCCAAGCGGATTTACATTTTGCGATGTGAAATTAAAAACCACACAGAAAACACCTCAAATAAGATTTTTATTTTTTAAAAATCGATGGAATAAAACAAATTCAAATTATTGTATGTTAGTATAAATAAATGTTACTGCCAGATAATCCACGCCATATTTAAAGCATGTTTAATGAGATAGAAAGCAGCCACTTACATGTGTAATGTTATCTTTACTGATTTCATTTGACCTCTCAATATCATACATACGAAAAGCATCTAAAAATAGTGTCAATTATTTTGTATAATTATTACCATAAACTGACCCACAACTATGGATCAAGCTAAACAAAATTAAAATAATGAAATGTTCATAAAATTACAACAACATTCCATGCTATTGCTGTTTTTCAAGTAACTACTGGCGCTAGATGTTCTTACCAATACAATGTTATTCGATAAGCTTCCTTTAAATGTTTTACCTAAAACTGTATGAAAACAGCCCTCCTATTCTTTCCAGAAATAATTTATATCATCAAATTGAATCTAAGAATTTTTTTTTAGATTCAAATAAAATTCCTAATTTTGGCTCACCAGTGGAAATTACTTTCCAAAATTTGCCTTCACCCACTGGAAGCAGTTTCTATATGTGTTAAAATCATTTGTGCTAAAATCAGCTGGGTTCTAGAGGAAACATTTGAATGAAATTAGTACATTTAATTTTAATAGAAATTTTCATGTGTATCAGCCAATAGGTTTTAAGAACAAGTACTCTATGTCTATCCACCCCTAAATTAATAAACCTATCATAGGAGAGGGAGTGGGGTGAGGTGAAAACGCCCCACTTAAGTTATGCTGTATAGATTTATAAATTAATTTCCAAAATCCCAAGAACATGTTTATGTTGGCCTATTTTTACAAGCATCAGCAGAAATCAACAATTTTCGAGAGATTATATTAAAACATTAAATTTCAGCATTTCTAACGTATTTAACATAACAACCAAACACCATCTTTTTTTAAATGCGGGAAATAAACTAGCAAAAACCAACATTTCACAACATAAAGTCAGATTTCCAATACATTTTCAGACAACTGTTCCTTTAGCAGGCCTTATAACCTAAGAGTTATTAAGTTATTAAAAAGTATTCAATTTTGTGAAAATTGTGAACAAAAAAATGACACCACAGAAATATCTAAACTTACTTAACCCTATCTGTCAAAAGAAATATTTTAGTAATTTAAGAAGTATTTTTTTTTATTTCACTTGATATTATAAATACGGAATGCAAAGAATCAGATAAGATCAAAATAAAATAATCAATTCAAAATATATTATATTTAAAATCAAATTCAAAACCCTTAAAAAAATTTTTGGCAGATGAGAACTTTTCAAAAAAAAAGAACAAGAAAATTCTAAGACCTTAAATGTATCAGAGTAGGAGAACTTTCTATGAAGCTTTAAGATCATGCAAAATTTAACATGGAGCAAAAGATGCCCTTCGTGGCCATTTAACTTTTAAAATATTTAAAATAAAATTGAAAATTAAAAAAACATTTTGAGAAAATATCAAAAATTTCATCTTTCTACTAAATGTGAAATGTTTCGGTTCCCATACCTGAGAAACGAGAATGTTTCGGTGACAATAACTGAGAAAACAAGAATTTTTGGCAGGTGACCATACGGAGAAAAAGGTACCCTCTATGTTCCTTTAACTTAAACTTTAAGTAATGTGGCGATTTTGAGAAACTTTCAAAAATGTTTTTTTCAGATCTAAAATTACCTTATTTGGGTCAATACCAAAAAATTATATATATTTTTTCTAGTTTTGTTTTTTTTTATTAAGCAGCTTCTTGCAAGGCTAGAAAACACTACTAGACAGGAAAAAAAGTTAAAACTCCAAACATAAGACACCAAAATGCCATTTATACGCTGACTGGGCAATATCCGAATTTGAACCCAGAACCTTGTGGTTGGGAGTCAGATGCATTAACAACTGAACTATCTGGGTATAATGTTTGGAGAAACGGTTATAAATGAATAAACACATCTATATTACTCAATAGAAATATAATCTTCTGTCTTAATCATTTACACATGACATTGTGATTGACCTTTTTAATTTTAATTAGTTTGTAAGCATAATTTAACGAGAGGGTCTGAACTCCAGATCAAATATAACTAAACATCTGGCTCTGACACATTTAAAATGAAATAAACACACCTAAAAAACAATAAAATTGAATTTTGTTGGTCCAAGATAAGAAAATATCAAATTTTTTAACATAATATTACCTTTTTTGACCCCAAAAACAAATTGAAACTAAAAACCACCCTTTTATAAGAACATTCCATACATATATGTTATGAAAATGAAGACCTATGCAAATCATCATTATAAATTAAACATTAAAATTTTGATGCAAAACAATCTTACAGTCAAGCTTATGTTCTCTAGTGTTTAAAGGATGCGGGTTATGCGGTGAAGTGCAACGAAATCTGGCTAGTGCACACATAAACTTTTTAAAATTAATTCCTTCGTCGTTGCCAATACCAGGAGAGGAAGAATTCTCACTAAACCAAAAATCAATAGATTTCTGCAAAAATAATCAATTTGCAAGAATGTAATAAATCAAATAAAAGAAGAAAATCTGTATAAAATCACAAAAATAGGCACTTTTTCAGTAAAATCTGCTTTTACCCAAATAATTTCCAGATAAGATAAGTTTAATGTATTCTCAGACAATACACAAAATTGTTGGCACAAAAAAAATGACTGATCGAATGACTAATCAAATAATGAGCGAAAACATAAAAACCTTTCAGAAAGTGCAGCACTATATAAATACATTATGACATCACTAGCCAATGTAAAATCCTGCTTAAAATTACTTGTTTAAGTTGCTCTAAGTAGATTAATGCACTATTAGAGCCAAGAGTTTCATTCTAGATAACAAATAACCAATTAGAAATCAAATCATCAACCAAGACAGGAAATAAAAAATTATCAACGATAATTAAGATGAATAACCTATATAACAATCTGCTTGGGGGAGTAAATTGTGTAATGATACTAATTTTTATAGACAGTTATTATGATTTTCCTTTAAAAGTCATAAATAATGGTGTTCAGTCTTAACCCTTGTGGTACGGGAGTCTATTTTCTGTTACATTCCGTGAGGACGATAGGGTTTTTTTTTTTAAATAGCCAAAAATACTAACTTTATTTAAATGTGAATATTTTGACTTCTAGAAGGTTCTGGAAATCCTACAAAGCCTCAAATGATAGATTTTAAGTTGAAGTATACATATATTGAAAAAAAAATTTTGAAAAATAAAAATAGCGAGACCCCAAGCAGAGATAATTGGAATTTTCAATAATTTTTGTGAAAAAAAAAAACATTTTTTTCTGGGATAAAAGCTTCTAGAAATGATATTGTAGTGTTTTTTTCTATTTTCAGACTCAAATTTTACTAATGAAACAACACAATGCTTTTTTTTATATATATATCTCTTTGAAAAAATAAAATAAACAACATACAATGAGTTCCCAATAAATGAGAGTTGGTGTAACGTTACATTAAAATAATTACTTTTTGAGGAATCTATCTGTGTAGATATCTATATGGTTCTTGTTTGAATGTTATAGTTCAAAACAATTATCAATACATAGTGCAACCTTGCAAGTCTTACACTCATAGGTACTTCAGTTGCTGGATCTTTTTCGCTTACTTTCACCTGGCCTTCTAAAAAATTCTCGTTCTGCAGGAAAACAAACTCTACATGCTCTTTGAATATGAGCTACTTTTGCATGATCTGGCACTACAATTTTGCATGGAAAATGTGTACCAGAAAGCCTTTCATACTCCTCATTATACGAATTATTTAAGGGAGAGTCTGTAACAGCTTCTACAACAAGCTTTTTAATCACACTTATATGGAAATCAGTTTGTTTGTTCTTGTATGGATGTCCATTTTTCTGGCAGTGTTCCTTCCAAGAATAAAAGCATTAACTATACAGATGTTAAGCATTCTGGAAAAAGCTTTTTTACCCCATTTAATTGTACGACAATTGAAATGTGAATACTTTAGAAGTTGATCATTTGCGTCAAACCCACCCATATATTTATTATACATTAACATCAACTTTGGTTTCTTAATTAAGTCATTCGTAGAAGGATTAATTTTGCCAGTGTCTGTTAATTTCCCATTATAAACAGATGACATGAGAGTTACAACTTTTCTATCATAAAATTTAACAAGTGTGGTTTCATTGGGGTACAATATGTCTGCAGGCACACCTTTACGGTTTAAGCGGAGTGTTCCAACAGCCCCTGTTTTCTCTTTCTTCAGATTGAAGTAGAGCTAAGGAGAGCTGTAGTAGTTATCCATAAAGATTATAAAATAATTGTTCAAATAGTTCTTGCACATGTGCATCACTAGATCGTGTGTCTTTACAAATGCGGTCTCCAAATAGTCATCAACACCAGTATAGAGTTTGAATTTGAGACAATAATTATTTGAGGAATCAACAAGCTTGAACGTTTTCATATGATACTTACTTGGATTATAACACTTAAAATGGATTCTACCTTTGAAAGGTATACATCCTTCGTCTATAGACAATGTTTGTCGTGGCGCCCAAACTTCACCGATTTGTTCCATAACATAATTGTAAAATGAAACAAGTTTTTTGCAAGGGTTATAGTCGGGCTGTCCTTTACATACATACTCTTCATTGTTACACAGGTGAAGTAATGAAAAAATGTTAAAATTATCACGAGACGTAACTTTCTTTGGAAAGGGTGTAGAAAGCACGTCATTCATGGACCAAAATACCAAAATAAAATGTCAATGCGTTTAATCCAAAGTGTTTAATCCTGGCAAGATTAATCCCATTTTGGGGCCAAAGTCTGAAGCGTGATCTGGGAGGCAATCTGTTTGCAGCTTTCTCAGCATCGATATAAGATTTTGCATATCTATTTGTCTCAGAAATTATTTCTAAAAGATTTCTGGGACAAACAAAGAAAAAAAATACAACTCATCAGCATCATCTGGAATGTCTACCAAAATTTTGCTATCAAAAGTAAATGGATCCATCCATGTAAAGTCTGTATCTTGGTCTGTCCATTTATTGCTGTCCTAGTCATCTGGTACATCTCTTGGTGCATTATTAATGGGATTATTTGGGGCTGTTGCTGGTTCTGATGGTTGGTCAGGTTGAATTGAATCAATCCGATTGTCATCGATTTCATTAGCAAACAAATTTATAAATGGCTCATCATCTTCATCTTCTTCATCAATATCAGAATCAAATTCAGTTTGTATATACAAAAAATCATCATTACGTAACCTTCCACGAAGTGTATACTTTCCTCAATGGAAGCCATTTTATTTTGATGATTTTTTGTTATAAAATAATGCTCTAGAATTTTGCAAATATCTATATTATAATCATAATTATCTATATTAAATTCATTTATTATAAAAGTCCAATCAAATTTTGTTATTTTGGTATAATTTATTTTAAGATTACATCATTCCTTTAGATGTTAGATGTACTTAGAGGGGTACATAGACATATATTATCGCCTATATATAAACGATTCATCTTTTTTTACAGAAATCGTGCAGCCTATATATAGGCCACCTGCACCAGAAGGGTTAAAAAAACAAAATAGTTGAAAACAGTCAATTTAAAACAGACTTTATTCTGAATGATTTTACCAACCAATAAGAGTTATAGTGAAAAGGTCATTAATGGAGACATAGAGCAAAAGTTAATTTTATTTGTCATCTCAATTGTTTTTTTATTCCAGTGCCGATTTTGGAAGAATTTATCTATTCAGAATGAATACAAGGAAAAGACCTAACAAGTTAACTATATGCAAAGAATTAACCAAGAGTTGCTCCAATAAATAATTATTTTAACTGATGTTAAAAAGCAAAACTTACTCAAAAAATAATTCAATCACTCTTTCACCAAGTGGATTAATTGCAAGTTCAGGAATCCTTTTGAAATCATTGTGACTAAAAAGATATAATATCAAATTAGAGATTCCATTGAAGTGCTCTTTTTTAAATAAGCACTTTTACCATAATATTAAAGAATGGAGTTATTATAGAATCAAGTTTATCTCATCACTAAAAAAGTGGGAAAATTTTGAAACATTATTTTGTGAAGTCTTAGAGCGGCAGGGCATCTAAAAATTATATCATTCACAATCATTCAATCATTCACAGTAAATTTGCCCTTACGGTTTAGCACTGCAATTACTTCTAATAACATAATACCCATTTGACCAACCAAAATCTTTAAATCTTTAAATATGCTGTTACAAAATATGATATCAAAATATATAAATTTTCTATTATTTCAGATAAGCATATATTCACAAATACATTTCAAATTGCTAGCATATGTGAGCAATTTGCTCCCACCACTTCAATCTAATAAAATTTTGATCTGTTTACAAATCTTTATATGTTCTTCTTGATTTAGAAGGCCAATTGTAAATTAATAACTGGTTTCTAACAAATGGATATGAGATCATGAAAATTTAAACTAAAAGGTTTTTGAAACTTTGACAACTATCAATTTAACTTTTAAAGAATGTACAGTAGCCATTATGGTAACAATAAATGTTTAACTTCTCTTATAAGATAAAAAAACTTTATAGCAGGATGAAAGGGAAAACTTAAAAAGACAAAATACTTTAAACAAAAATATAATTAGCAGACTCGATATTGACCTTATAAAATCTGTAAAAAAAAATTATTAAAAATATGATACCACTATCCAGTAAAATATAAAGGTTTAATTGATGTATAAAAGCCAATCAACATACACTTAATATCTTAACAGTTGAGTATAAATACATAGCAGCCAATCAATACTATTCTACAATTAATTAAAGAATTGTGCATCTGCTAATAATTAGCACAAGGTCTTGATATCTTGGGGTTCTTATAGCCACTTTTTGATTACAGTTAGCGTAGAATCCCTACTATTGCTTCCAAAAAATTTCTAACAGTGCTCTCGCACATTTGAAACGTTTCAGATTTTTTTTTTTTGCCTTATTTAAAGTTAATTTAAAATATTGGGCTTTACCCTGTATTATTTTGGTGTTAGCGGTTCAAAGCTGTGTTTGAGTTGTTGCTGCTGGAAGTTAGTGAAGATGAATTCACTGTTTCTTCAACAATTTCAACTAACATCTTTGTACATTGGTCCACAATTTGCAAGAGATTTTAAACATCACTTCAAAATTCTATTTTTACAAATGTTTCTATATCCCTACCAATCCATGGACTTTAAGCGTGTTAAATTTCAAAAATATTGATTTGCTTGCTAGAAAAGGCCTGTCACTATTTTGCTAAGTGAACTTACTCTATTTTCAGCCCCCTACAAGCACCAAATTGAACTGTCGTCAGTTGGGCAAAATAAACCATAAAAACTCACTGTGCTCATATCACCAGCTAGTTATAAATGTACAGAACTAAGTATAATATAAGTGAATAACACTCCATATAGTTTAAGAAGACTTGATTAGAACGGATAAATTTAGATGCTTTGTCTATGATCAATCTGAAATAATTAATCCTAGTATGAATAAAATGATGGCTTGCGCATTGCAAGCTGCTCCCTAGGCAATAGTTGGATTTTTCCTTTAATTGGTTATAGATGTTGATCGCATGGTATTGTGTTCTGCTTTGTTTTTTGCCTTTAGCAGTCTTGAACACAACTTAAGATATGATAGTCTATAATGTCATTTTTAACTTTGTTGATTGTCTAAATTGGATCACAAGTTTTCTTGGTACAGGTTTGGTTTTTGTAGTTTGTGAAATCTTACGATAAGCTTTAACCATGTCGGTTTATATGGTTGCAAAATGCTCAGTCTTCTGTAGAATGTTCATGAAATCCCATTCCATAATAAATATTTTGCTTCTGAGGTTGTGGAGGTCTACTAGTCTTCAGAAAATTGGATCTGCCTTCAAGAAAATTTGACTTCTTTATAATATATGGTGAAATGAACTTAGAAACTGATAATAAATCTTAAGCGAATTTATTACAAAATATGGCCTTTTTAATTTTATTGAAACTAAGACTTGTTTTCAGTCAAAAATAGGTACTTTTATTGACTTAATATTGACAAATGTTAAATTTTTGTGAAATCTTATTTTTAGACTTGTTCACAAGGAAAAGAAATCTTTCTTTGATAGCATTGAAATGAAAGAGGGGAAAACAGTCTTTTTGGGATGCATGCAAACCATTTATTTCAGTAAACCTCTTTTTAACAATGAAAGAATCTTTCACTATGACGATAATAGCTTAATCGCTTGTGAGAAAGATGTTAATAATAAATATAGTGAATAATTATTATGCTAATATAACTAGCACATTAAAAAATTGTGTATGGTTATCAAATTCAACATCCAATAGTGATCATATTTTACGTTCCATTAAAATGTTTGATACTCATCCTAGTATGTTGTGCAATTAAAAGAAATAACCCCATTATAAATCCCTTCAATTTTTCTAATATTATATCTCATGAAGATCATGACGTCATTGTTAAACTAAAGAAGGGTAGCAATGATATGCCTCTCTGGCTTTTAAAGCTGTGTCCTATAGACATGCATCTCTGATTTGTGATTGCATAAACACATCCATAAACAATTGCATCTTCCTAGATGAGTTAAAATGGGCTGATGTGGTTCCTGTCCATAAAAAAGGGGATACTACAAAACAATTGAATTATCGTCCCACCAGTATCTTACCTACTGTTTTTTTGTGGTGTTTGTAAAGGTTTTTCTACCCAACACTCTTTTTTTCGTCTTCTCCAAAAGTGGCATTTGTAGGTAAAATTCTTACTGACTTGTCTAAAGCATATGACTGCATATCTCACAACCTTCTTCTGGCTAGACTTGCCTGTACAGCTTTTCTTATAATAGTCTGAGACTTATAAAAAGCTACTTCTCCTCCATGAAACAAAGAGTGAAACTGGGCTCAATGTTTAGTGAATGATTAGAAATCACTCTTGGAGTTCCTCAAGGTACCATTCTCACACCTCTTTTATTTAATATTTTAATAAATGTTCTTTTTTGTACTTAAAACTGATATTTGTAACTTTGTTGATGGTAACACCTTGTACGCATGTGATAAGTGTATTAATAATGCCCGAAACAGATATTGGTAGACTCCAAAACTGTTTCCGTAATAATTCTATGGTTGTCAACGCAACAAAGTTCCAAAAAATGTTTTTAGGGATTAAAGTGCTCTATAATATTTAATATTTTACGTGCTGAAATTTTAGCAAAGAAACAAATGTTATTATTTAGAATCATGATAGACTATAAATTAAAATTTTCGGAACATATACGTAATATTTGTATTGTAGCCAATAATGAGTTATTTTAATTGATTAGAATGAGGAACCATATGAATACTAATCAAGAGAGAAGCCTTGTAAAAAGTTATATTCTTGTCCAACTTTTTGATTGTCCTTTAATTTAGATGTTTTTATGAAAACTGACTACGAGCTGATTCACCAAATTCATAAACGTGCATTTTGAGTAATCCATTAGAATTATAATTTACCATTTGACGAATTGCTACCCTTGGAAAATACAGTCAGCATTCATGAAAAACATCTTCAAATTTTACTGACTGAAGCCATTAAATCGGTTAACAAACTTAAGCTAAAATTAATGTGGGGACACTTTTATTTTAAAAGATATACCATACTCTCTGAGGATTGATACAATTTTAGTACTGCCCTCAGTTAAATCTACTACATACATCACAAATGCACTTCTTTTTAAAGCTTTTTTTTTCACTGGAACACCCTTCCGATTTACAAAAAAATTCTCCATCTTTTTCTTGTTTTAAAAAATTAGTTAAGAAACAGGAGTACTTGTTGTATTTGCAAATAGTTTTTTGAGTATGAATATATTATATTATAACAAAAATAAATTTGATAGGCTTGTATTAGTATTTAAATATTGTAGCATATATTTTTCCCGCTACGTAATTCGACCAACGTTAAATAAAGTAAATTGATTGATTGGAAATCTAGTTCTTGTGCACGCATCAGTGAGTGGCATTCAATTCACTCTTTCAGTAGTTCCACTCATAGACATCTTTATTTAATTGCATTATTCTGATTTACCCATCATTTGCTTTTTTTCTGAAAATTTCCACAAAAAAAAAATCATATCCTTTAGTTTTAATGAAATCATCAAACTTTACTCTTTTTATTTTAATTTTTGAGTGTTATTGTATAGTACTAAAGTTGAAATCCTCAAATTTTTATATTTAAAATATACAAATCAATAATAACAACCCTGAAATCTATCAAATTCTTACTTCCAGTTGATTATTCTTGTAGTATAGAAAGATTTGATAAAGATAATAACAATTTTATAGAAAATTTTAGGCTTAAACTAGTGATTATAGCCTTATATATCTTCATAAAAAACATTTACCTTAAGTATGCTTTATTTCCCTTATCTAGATTACAAAATCTACTGTACAAACGACGAATCTGATTAGTGGAAACTGAAATAACAAAAAATACATGTATTTTACACCACCTAGATATTCAGCCCCTTTTTCAAGCGAAAAGGTCAAGCTAAGAAGGTGATTGCAAAATTGTAAAGAAAAAAGTTAGATCATATGATCTATATACAGTGGACTCTCTCTCTCTATATATCGAGGAGTAACCTATCTCGAACATCTCTATGTCTCAAGCAGAAAACTCGGTTCGCGGACATTCAACAGTTGGACATTCATGTAACATTCAAGTCATTCTCTATCTCAAACATATTTTACGGTCCCTTATGAGGTTGAGACAAAAGTCCACTGTAGAATATATAATTATATACATACAAATAACTCAAATTTGTGTTTGGAACATTATATATGGGTATATAATGTTATATAACGTTATACAGGTTATATATACAAACAGAGCAAATACCGGTTTTGTGTCTGGCATAAACCGTCAACTTATGTTGACTGATTATGACTGATGATGACAATAACAATGATTTATGATGACGACGACAATGACGATGGCGATGATTATGACGATATCATCATCATCATCATTGTCATTATCATCATCATCATCATAAACATTTATAAATGTCTGCTTCTACAGCACAGGTTTTAAGGAAAATTACTCCTAATATTTGAAGTGTTAGAGCAAATGTTTTAAAACGGACCATTAATATTACATGTCTTAAAATAACATTTTACAACTTTGCTAACAAGCAGCTCTGCATATACAACGTTTACTTGGTTTTAACATAAAAACAGTCACAAAACCTTTTCATTTAAAGTGATAACACGATGAAAAACATATACTTTTTTAAAAAAAGATAACTCATTTGAAAGCGTTTTTAATATGAAAAAGAATGCTTTTAATTTCATCCCAAAAAGCACTAACAGTTCTAAATTTACAAGAATTTAAATACGTTACAAAATAAACACTGAGATATTTAAGCTTTTTTCAAGCCAGTTTCCATAAATTATGAAATCACAATCTATGTTATTGAAAAAAATATTTTATCGCTTAAAGAAAAAACTTTTTAAAAGTAGCCAATAACTAGCTTGATCAATATACATCCAAATTTTACAGAAAGTTATGGCTCAATCAGACAAGCAATGTTCATTAGTATTAGTATTTTAAAATAAAAATAAAGTTAAAAAGTACTTACATCCAGTTTCTTTCCTTATCTCATCAATATCTTCTTCTTCTAGTTGCAAAGAGCATCTTGAACCCATTGGCGATGTATAATTACTAATATTTTCAAATAAATAACACGAAATAAAATTCACTTTGATAGCCAAAAGCAAGAAAGTTGCTTGTATGGCAACTTTATCTTATCAATATATCACTTACTTTTTTTGGAACCAAGTTAAATTTCATACCTACCAGTTCAAATTAGCCTTTGGGGGCTAACTCGAGATCACTGATGTACTTCGAGTTAGCTCCCATTTCAAAATATGCTTGCATGCTTAATTAGCAAGATTGATTAGCTTATCGCAAAGTTTGATAATGGACAAGAGTTAGCATTAATCAATTAAAGTATGTTAATTGAATGTTTGAATAGCAACTTAATTAAACCCCAACAAATTTAAGAAAATATACTTTTAAGGTAGCAACAATAACACATTATAACACTAACACTAAGAGGAATAAAAATAACGAAAGTTACTTTTAAGGATGCAACAAAATACATTATAAAAAGATGAGTGAAACAGGCAAACACAGACTTATCAGCATTTGACGTCATTTATCAAAGCGCTCGCTGTTGAAAATCACAAATAAGAAATTAAAGGAATAAATAAAGAATTAAAGAAACTGAAAATAGCCTATAAAATTCATATCAACAAACTATGAAGAGCAAGAAAAAACAACAATGAACTAAAAATCAAAGTAAAAGCAATGTAGAGTAAGACCACAAGAAAACACAGAGCCAATAATTCTAAGATACATTGAGGATATACAGAAAATTTGAGTCACACAACTATCCATTACCAGTAGTTTATTTATGCTATTTGATAATGAATATAGACCCTGTATTTCTGATAAACTATATTATTGTGATTTTTCCATATT
>JAUZNK010031979.1:0-18656 GCA_035046665.1 Euphysa ruthae
CATTTGTCATCAACAAATTCATTTCAAAATGATTTTTTTCTGGTTTTTTACAGTAAATTAAAATAGTATTTCAAAAACGTTCAAATCAATACCATCCGATAAAGTTTTAAAAAATTTTTATTTTGTTATTTATACAGTATTAGCTATAATTAATGTAGCGGCTTTCAAATTCATGACCTCAGAGCTAATAACTAGCTTTCTAACATTATTCTTTTACCCTGTCCTGTATGAAATAACATGCTAAAAGCTTCTCGATAACCTCTTCATACACATCATGCACGATAACCTTAACGGTAATAAAATTATGCCATTAATTTTGGCCAAATCCCTGTTACATGAAAGAAAGGTAATTTCACCCTTATAAAAAATAATCAAAGTATTGAATTAAAACTTATAAGGACCATTGTCATGAGTTTGCGTAAATATCTCGAAAGCGGTTGGTCAATCGCTAGAGAAGAGGATGTAATAAAACCCAATTTTTTTCAGAGAGGAGAAAAAATATCATTATTGTTAATTTTGATTGGTTAAAGATTTAAATTTGTGATTTTGTTGATTAATTAAAATTGATTAATATGAAAATTAATAATTAGTTATTTTTAATTTATTTTAAATAATTAGTTTAATTAATAATTAATACTCATTCCACTGATATCAAAATCCCACTCAATATTTCTTTATCTTATTACCAACTATGAAATTTCCACTCTCATATCCAAACTAAATCCAAATAAACCCTCTGGTCCCAGCAGCATTCTAACTACTGCATTACTCCTGCTGAAATGAAAGTATACTCCAAATTATATCTCTACTGGCAACCTACCAGACTCTTTTAAAATCGCTCAGATTTTTCCCATTTTCAAAAAATTTTCTAGACTACAATGTAACAACTATAGCCCCATCCCATTACTTTCCAACCTTAGCAAGCTTCGGCAAATACTAATGCATTCACGTCTATACAACATTCTCACTGTTCAAAATTGCCTTAGTGATCTACAGTTTGCATTTCTTTCTACTTCGCATGCTCTTGTTAGTGTTACTGAACAAATCCGTGAAGCTCTTGATGATGGTATAATTTCTTGTGGTGTATTTATTGATTTATTGACAACGTAATTTTTGGTAAAAAGCTTAATACTTCCGCATCCGTGGCTCAGCAAATAACTTATTCTATTCTTACCTTTGTCAACGTAAAAAATTTGTCTCAGCTTATGGCTTCAAATCCATTCTGAAATCTATTAATCATGGTGTCCCTAAAAGTTCTGTTTTTGGACCCTGTCTCTTTCTAATTTACATAAATGATTTACATATCTCTATAAGGCACCCAACAGTTTATCATTTTGCAGATTATATTAATCTCTTACTTCTGGATAGGTCCCTTAAGAAACTTTGGCTCAAAGTCAGTAATGATCTCCGTAACCTCGATGATTGGCTCAATGAGCACCTATCCTGGCAAAGTCTCATTAGTGATCTAAGCTTAAGACTATCTTTCAAGAATCAAAATTATGTTGCCAAAGATTCGTCATTATGTAGACACACAAACTCTAAAATCCCTAAATTTCTCCTGTTTTTCATCCCACATGACCGATGGTTGTACAATTTGGGGCAAGAAAGAGAATCTTCAGTTAAAAAAAAAAAAAAACTCTCTCCAAAAGGATTACAATGAGCTATGTGTTTTTCCTCTCTTCGTTCTGAAACTAACACTCTGTTTCCTCACCTTTGCTTACTCCAATTCTTTGACTAAGTAACTTTCTCTAACTGTCTCTTTGTCTATGATTTCCTATAAAAAACCCTTCCTCGTTCTATCTCTAATTGCTTTACTGTGTCTTAAAATCTTCATTGTAATCAACCTAGAAATATTGACGATAAACTCATCTTTACTGCCTACAGGACATGCAAATATGGTAAATATTATATTAGGTATCAATGTGTAACAATTTGAAATGCTTTTCTTCCTTCCTTAAAAATTCATGTCGAACTCATGAATAGAAACTCTGTTAATTCTATCCCTACTGTCTATTTAATTACAAAAACGCAATACAAACATTATCTACTAAACACTCTTCTCTCACGTTATAATCAAATCTTGTAATTTTTATTTATCTTTCTTTCTTTCTTTCGTTTTTCCCCCTACTATCTCTTGCCTCGTAAAAACTACTACCACATTCACAACAGTCCCTGTTACTGCACATATTTAGCGCCCTGTATTTATACTGTGGGCATACATTTGTCTAGTTCAACTTTTTGTGTGACTCCATCCAAAGGTTTGTCGTTTCAGTATAATCTATTTTTATAAAATAATTTCCCTAAATATGTAATAGTTTATATATAATCACTGTATTGATTTCCCTTCATGTTGTTAAATAAATAAATAAATAAATTCGTTTATAAAATTCAGTCTAGTTTCATTTCGAAATTTTTTGTCTCTGAATTGATTTCTATCACTCATGAAATCTATAAGTCGTTAAATGTTTCCTTCCTTTGAGAGAAGAACTGACCTTAACTTTATTACCATAGACTCAACGTCTGCGACTTGTATTAAGTCCTTATCATAAGTTGAAGCAATTTTTACTCTTAAAGTAGCAAAACACTAAAAAAAAAAGTAATTTTTATAACCTCATCATATTATTTTTATATGATAATTTTTAATATTCTTGAACCTGCCGTATTAACCATAGAATAATATAACAGATGTGAAATAATATTTTTCTTTGCGTATTGCTTTTTATTTTCATGAATTTTTTCAATTATTTTGTTGCTTTAAAAAAATAATATTAAAAATAAACAAAAAACGATTTATTAATTTGAAAAGAAATTTTCCCAAATTCTTACCACAGCTTCTGTTATTTCAAAAAATCATTGACATCAATCGTACTAAGTGACCAGGCTAATGATAAATTGGCTTGAAATAATTTTGGTAAAGTTTGTGATGTTTAAGTATATCTTCAAGAACATATCTGCAGTTGAGTGGGACTCAAAACTTGTTTATTTGAGAATTTCTTGTTTAAAATTTTACCAGGGCGTTAAATAACATTTAACAAAAAACGATACCTCCAATCTTTCGGTGTTTTTGTATCTCCGACCACAACAAGCTTCCAACCTTCAATTTTAGCCAATGATTTGATATCATTTGTAGGTGATGAAATACTTGTAACAACTATCCATTTTTCATGTAAATGTTTTGATACTTCCTTTTGAACAATAGATTTCTCATCAATTGTAAATTCTAAAAGCTGTTTCTCCGAGAAGTCTTGATCTAACACGTCGATATTTTCGTTTTTCTTCTTATAAACTTCTTTCTGCAATAGTGTTAGCGAATTTAATATTGACTTCTGCTGGTCTCGCACATCTTTTATACCATCAACATTACGAGTTACCAGTGTATTCACTTCATCCATCCTTGTGTTCATATTTCGCAAAGAAACGACAACTTCCATTTGATTCTGAACAAGTTTGCTCAGTTCTTTTTTAATGAACTCTTGAGACACTGGTAGTTGAGGTTTCTTGTTAGGATCTACATCAGAATTTTTTCTCGTATAAACATTGTAAATCAAAAATGGGATAAAAATTATTAAGAACAAAATAGAAATTCTTTTTTTCGATAAATCATCCAACATATTTTCTTCACAACATATATAACAAAAACTTGTTTATGTTATATATGTTTTTTTTTTGCCACAGTCTTATTATACAACTATAACTTGCTTATCAATTATTCTTTGTTAAAAAGATTTTTTTAGATAAGATTTATATCAAATATTGCATTCATCAACTTTCAATAACTAAAGATAATAACTTTAAATTTATTATTTCCAAGCCATAACCTTTGTTGTTGTGGTTTAAAATCATAAATTTTTATTCTCAATGTGAAAAATACTCAAAACTTTAAAAGGTATTTCTATGGCAACCATGCAAAAATGTATCACGGAGAAGCAAAAATATAAATAAATTAAAAATTGAATTACTTTAAAAGTTAAATATAACTTCACTATATTAATACTTTTAATACAATAATGAAGCCTATACTCACAAATAAAATCTACTCGAATATATCAAATACATGGTGGTGCATTTTTTCGAAAATGATAGGCATCGGAGCAAATTTAAAAGCATGGTCAGCCTAAATTAAGTTTCTTCACAATAATAGGATAAAATATGACGTGAAAAGAACAAATTTTGCCTGCTGTTTATTAAATTCATATAAAGTTAGTATTTGCAACAGTCTCTATGATTTCTTTCAAACAATCATAAACGGTTACAAATATCATACCCGTTGCTGTTAAGTATATACTAAAATATATTGAGCGCAAGGAAATTATAAGATCTTGTAGACATTTTTAGAGAATTGGCAGTTGGTGGAATCATGTATGGAGTAGCTACACTAAGTCGCAGTTTAAACAGTAATTTCGTGTTTCTTTCACATTCTTGCACTTAGTCAATGCTACGAGACGCTATCTCGAAAGGGAAACAGTGGTAGAGGACCCGATTAGTCCTGACCAACATGTCGCAGTGATTTTGAATCATTTAGGACAAAGAAACTATATACATACAGTACCTGCATTTTTTGGTATTGGAGATTCATCTGTTTGCAGAATTATTGTACAAGTGTCTCAAGTAACCGTTAAATGTTTAGGGGATGATGTTGTTTGTTTTCCTACATCATAAAAGGAATTCAAAAACTCAATAGACACATTTAAAAGATTATGGATATTTCTTTATTGTTTTGGAGCAATAGATGGGTGTCATCCACCCATTAAATGCCCACCCCCACCAAACCCACTTTGGTGGTCAAGAATATCACAAACCCAATAACCTTTATTCAATTGTTTTAATGGCCATTGTTGGAAGCAATTGTCGATTTGACAACCACCCAACCTTTACCAACAAACTGCAGAGGAAAAATTTTTACCCCATAGCGCTAACTTTGAAAATAAGAAACCATTTTATCTTATGATAGTTGGAGACTCATCCATTTAGACCATAGTTGAAACTATATACAAATTCCAATCTAGATGAAAAGCAAAGATATTTTTACTACAGACTGACACGTTCAAAAATTCTGATGGAAGGTGCATATGGTCAACTCGAAGAGAGATGGTGGATGCTAATGTATTAATTTGAAATTAAAAAGGGCAGCCTAAAAGGTCAATCACTGGCCTGTCTATACTTGCATAATTTGTGCGGTAAACTTAAAGATTCTACTCTAATAAACTAGGATATTTCCAATAATGGACGACGTACACAAACTGAAATTAGAGACTTTTTTAAATTACGGAAAACTAAAGGTAAGAGAAGAGAATTTGCAACTTTGAGAAATATTCTAAAAAATTAATTCTGGGTAGAAAATAAAAACAAATGTTAAAAGCGTAAACGAATAATATATAGAGCAATAGCTTTTCCTGTTTTTCGTTTATATAAACGTTATGTTTATATAAACGTTATGTTTATATGTCATCACTTTGTAAGAATTTTTGGTAAAGGCTATTATTTTCTTTATTTAAACTGTTGTTTTGATGGATAAAGTTATTATTTTCAATATTCAATCGAAAATTTTGAGGTTTGCTAGAAGAAGTTGAGCTTGGGCAGATAAAACTTGGTGGGCAATGAAAACTGGCGGCGAAGCTTAAGTAGAATATGTTAGTATTACTTTGCGAACCCTATGCATCATCTGCAACTGCACTTTACATTGCATCTGATAAAAGTTCCTTTAATATTAACGAAAACTGTCATTTTCATCATCTTTAAGATATTCAATCAATTCTTTCAAATCTTCTTAGATCTTAAATACTTTTAACTCTTCTTATCAATTATTTTGTTTTTAAATAAAGACTTGTCATTGTTTTTTGGTCGCTTAAGTGTTGTTTTGTATTTCGTCGAAATCAAACCCAGACTCAAAAGATTGTTCGGCTTGACAAGGATCTCTTGAGCTAATATAAATAAACACTTGAAAAAACTTCGGGCCAAATCCTTCTCACCAACAAAGTTTTTGACGCTTGAAGTTGTATTTTGTAACAAACTTAGTTTTTTGTACTTGCACACAACTTTTAAATTTGACTCGTAAATGTTCGACTGTAGCTAAATGGGAATTCGTTGTCGTACCTTTTAATTATATCTGCAAAATTTTAGCATAAACTTCTCTGTTTTTTTTTTTTTGTGGTTTAGCGCTTGTAAAAATCAACTTTTTCTTAATTACTCGTTCTCGCATATGACATCTAGCTACCAAATCGTTGAGAAACCATTCCTCCCATTGCACTCTTCTTCCTCATTTTTTCTAATTTTTTTTTTTTGGAGCAGAATTCAAACACATTTTTTCGTTGCTACTGGAAGAATCCTCAACCAAAGAAGCAAGCTCATTTTTTTTTTTTTTTAATATTTGGCTGTTTGCTGTCGGTCGTGATTTTTTTTCTTTCTTGTGTTGATATCTTTGTTTCGCAATCCAAGAGGTTTGAGGGTAGTGTGATATATATTCATAATTCGTAATTCGGTATAGCCAACCAAATTAACGCTACTTAACCAAATCAAATGATTTTGTGGATTCATGCGTCGCAAAAATACCGAATAAATTAAAGACCCAATTTTTTTTAATATTTATAGTTAATTCGATGGGTATAAATACAACATTGGTCTCACCCCTAAAATATCACATCATGTATCATTTAACATTATCATTTATCATATATCATTTCTTTATTTATCTGTTCAAGAGAAATCTAAGCATATATGTATTATTTAGAGAAAAAAATTATTGTTACATCAATGAGAAAATAATATATTTACTTAGTTACTAAACAATAAAAAAAATATTATATATTTCAACTAGTTTAATTTATATATAACAGACCTTCAAAATTTCCTTCACTTATTGCTTCGATGTCACTGCAGCACAAACAATCTATTTCTCTTACTTCAACTTCAAATTTTTTACATAAACATCAATTCTTATTGTTAACTTTTACTGTAAAATCAATTTCTTTCTCCACCTAACTGTATTGGTCTTGACTTTTCTCCTCCTCAGTATTTGAATCAACTGATGACTGTGGCTCAAACATATATGACTGAAGATTGTTTGTAAAAAATTGCTCAATATCTTCTACATCACTCGCTTCATTCTTGGCATCCTAACTCTTTACACTGCTACTATATTTGTCAGTTTCAAAATCTGGTCACATTAAATAAAAATTTATGGGTATTTAAGAAAAGAAGAAAAAATTCATAGTGTCAATAAAAACTTACATATATTTTCCTTCAATAAAATTTATTTAAAATTGTTCTGTACAATTTTCTAAAGCAGTGTGGCCTAGAAGTAGCACAATGTCCGATAATATTGCATTACAATGGAAAATTTCATGGGTTCAAATCCACTCGAGAGCAGAAACAAAAACTTTTCGTTATCGATTGTTGCTGTATCACAAATGGGAGCTTTAAATAGAGCCTCTGCCTGATTCGATGATAAGATCATTTGGATTTTCTTCCGAAATAGAAATGTTCGTAATCGAACACAGCGATTCTTATTTACCTAATTGTATAATTTCAGTCAAAACACGAAAACCTCATAGGAAATTATTTGGTTGTTATCATCAAGTATCGATTTTCTGCCTTATTTTGCTTTTGAGATTTTTACAATTAGGTAGTTATAATGTTTTTGAGCTTTAAAGACCAGTATTTTCAGGACAATAACTTAAAATATGACTAAATCTTTCAAACTCAGTTGTCACCCTGAATTGAATGGGTAAAAACAAATTCGAAATATTCATTGAAGTATTCATTGATTCCTTAGTCTGTTCATATTTTTTAACGGTTTATTATCACTGTTCTGATTATTTTCAGTATATAATCATAAATTTATATTTATTTATATTTCTCAATTTGAAGTGAAATGATCTAGCCATAAAGGCCTTCCTAAAAATTTACCGCGCGAACAGAAAGCGGCATGTTAAATTTACCGAGGGTACCAAAGTAAATTTTCTGCGCTCAGTATACATTCTTAAATTAAATGGTAAGTTTATCATAGAAAGTTTTGTAAACAAAATTTTATTTTAAGTTAAAAAAGTGTCATTTGAACGATGGAAAATTTTGCAGACGAAGAAAGCTAAAAATATTATTCCTGTTAAAGCTATCAGATGAAGAAGAATATAAATTTTAAAAAGACGAGAATATGGATGAGAAAGAAAGATATTTTCCAATAGAAAATGAGAACCTGTTGTTAATACAACATTTAAAGCTGTTTGACGAAGAATATTTTTAAAAATATTTTTGAAGAAACGTCGCACTTCATATAATTTTTTATTGCAAAATTTTTGCATCTGCTGGTATTATATATTGTTGACAAAGATATGGCAAATCAATTAAAAACTGAAAATGTTCAAGTTTAAAAGAAAACAAAACTAGACAACGTTCCCTGCTTATTGTCTTTTAATGTGCGTAAACTTTAAAAATGAAAGCATGTCCATTGAATTACTTTTTTAAGCTAGACATCCGATTGTAATAAGACACAACAACGGCATCTTTGGATATTTATAATACTGTTTGTCCTACTTGAAACAGATGTGATTGTTAGCTTATAATTATTTGTCCTACTTGAAACGAGTGTAAATTGCGCCTAATATCTGTATACCATACTTAAAACGAGTAAAACTTTGTAGTTAATAATTAGTGTATTTTTTTATAAACATAGATTTCTGTGTTTCATTTCATCAATGGTCCCTACTGCAGTACCTGTCCCATCTCCTAGTTTTTAAATAGGCTCTGCTGGAATACGTTACGATTTCTTTCTAACATACGCAAAATCTCCATTCTCTGTTTCCTAAGTAAAAATAATACTTAACACATATTCTGAATTATATTTGTGAACAGTTAACTTGTTTTGATTTTCCTGACATAACAATTATTTATAATAACACTTGTTTAATACTAGACATCATGATATGGTTCAAGTAGGATAAAACTGTACCAAGTGAGACGCGCTAGACATGTTTTTATATATATATTTATATCCTACTTGAAACGGATTACAACTTGAGCTGGAAAACCTCACAGACTCCGATATTTTTTCTTAATGTTTTTTCATTAGGCTCACCTGAAAACGCTGTGGGTTCCGCAAGTTTTATTTGATGGTTTTATGCTAAAAATTTACTGGATTTTAAACTGAGAGAGGTCGGCATAGATAGGAGATGATGGGGGAAGATTGGAAATTGTTAAAAATCAGTGGGAGTGGGTGAGAGTGTGTGAGAGCACTGTTTAGTATAGCCCTTTATTAACTCATGTTCCGTTTTCCAAGAAAAAAAGTGTTTGCTTAAATTTAAATAACTTCTGACTGGACATATTTTAAATTTTTGCATAGAATACCTTATAAAAAGTTTGTTTCATTTCAACTTTATTTTTTTTTCCACGGACTGATAACGAAACAGGAGTTTTTGGCGCATACTCTGCATTGCTTGTATTGCTCATGCCTAACACGGCAAATTTTTCGTATTGCAATGAAGTTGTTTGAGTAGAAATCGGCCTTAATACAAATGTAGCGATATTTACGCACGTGGTATGTGCAGAACATGACTGATTAAAATAAGCAATAAATCGATAGTGGACATGATCCTAAACTATCACGTTTTGGCAAAGCAAATTTAATTTCTGGTTCTGCGGCCTCTAACGGCCGCATATTTTCAAAATTAAGAAAAATAATAATATTCATTTCCAGAAGTATTTATATTTCTTTCTCGAAACAATTTTAAGTCTCTTTGCTTTAAAACATAATATCAGAAAATTTCGTAATAAAATCTACGGTATCAAAATGGATTTACGGTTTTATAGCATTTCGTAAAAGCTTCAGAGTTAAATTTAGCATTTTCTACATGTATATTGAATTATTTTTTTATCTAATAGTTTACCAATGAGCTTCTGAAAGACAAATATTGGAATTGTTTATATTGGTAATAAACAACTTATAACGTGTATTTTTGATCTTATAATTGGTGACAGTATAGCTAAAGGTTTTTATCATTTTTCTAAAACCAGAAATGTGGCATTTTTGGGATTGGCGGTGATCGTGCAGAACATTTTTTAATAAATCCATAAGCAACATTGGTATTATCGGCGGAACAAACAATCTTTATCGAAACAAGCCCACTAAAATAACAGATACCATTATGGAGATAGGATATACCTTCAAAAGAAAATTTATACATCCATTTGATTGGTATACTTTCAAAAGAACATGATGGTGCACCGTACTCTGTAAATAATCAAATCCATGTAAATAAAAACTCTAGCGATATTGCCACTTTTCGAAAATTTTCATCAGTTTATTGACTTATCCGATTTTACTGGTGTTTCCTTGGCAAGCTTCACTTAAATGATGGTGGAAATTACATTCTAGCTAATAAAAAATTAACTTCATTTCATGTTCATACAGGAAAATCATCACTCCCATCTTATCTTCGTGCACTATCTTTATCTTTGAACAATGGCTTTTCAATTAGTCACAGTAAAAATCTGGTTAGCCGATGAGTTGGTTACAGAATCCAACATCCTCCATTAATACCGCCATCATCACCCCTACATGAAAACTCTCCCTCATTATCACCACCTGTTTGTCGACCCGTATCATGTCCACCATAATTTCTACCATTTCGTCATAACTAAAGTTCTGCTTCCCGTATCGTGCATATCCCAACAGCTCATCATGTTCCAAGGTATACGTCTCGTCCTGTCTATCAAAATTTATCTCTTTCCATTAATACTATTAATCGGAAGTATCGAGATCATATTCCCATCATCCCACTCAGGACAACATCATCATCAGATGCTGCATTGTCACCTATTCCCGTTTATTCTCAGTTTGAAATTTTTTTTTTCTTTTATATATTCTTTAACTTCTATAAATAATAATTCTACATATTTTAATATTTTTCCTAGTGATGTGAATAACAAAATTTATTCTGAATGTTTGAATAATTTATCTACTAGTTTTTTTTACCCATAATGTTAATGTATATTGCAGAAATAATTTTTATATGAGGATCGCATATCTGTTACATATGCCATCCTTGCATAAAATATCATAGTGCCTCAATGCATTATACATTAATTATATTATATTATATTAATTATTATATACATTAATATGCAACTACCATTTTGCACATTATTTTTCTATTTTTAGTTTTTTTTTTCTTGTTATAGACTCTTTAGTACAAAAAAACTCCAAATTTTTAATTTTATTTATTACATCATATTTATATTGATGTTTCATAAGACTTATTCAGTTAATGAAATTATATAGATAAACAATTAAGTCCTTGCCCGAAACAAGAATTCTTTACAATCGAATCCATAAGCATAAGCGATGAAGTAACAATAATTCACTTATCTGAATTAACTAGATATGATATATTCATCTTATCAAAAAATACTAACAACGATAAACCCAAATTGTTTTTATTTCAACATCTTCTAAAACCCTCGGGTCATAGAATTAAAAATCATGGATCGTGAATATAATCCGAATAAGGAAATATGGTCTCCTTTTACAAAAACAGGTACATATAAGTTTCTTACACATTAACATAAATAGCCTTTGTAAAAATATCTAACGTTTCGATTAATAATGAAGTTATAACAATGACTTGTAACTGTAACATAATGAGTGTATAAACAATTATAATATAAATAATCATAATATAATGAGTGTATAATTGAACCAGTACCCTTCAACGCATGTTAATTCATCGTTGAGTTTTGACCGATGAGAGTTTATTAAATATAAAATTATTAAATTTTCAAAAACACGCCTGAAAATGATAACGTCAAAAAAAAAAGACGTGATAGAGCACTACTTGTAATGAAAGATTTAAAAATTCAAAGTTACTAGAAAATATGTCTCATCAAGTTTTGATCAATTTTTTGCACTCAATATTTCCAATACTACCTTGCGATCTAACCATAGAAAAACATATACTCAACCAAAAAACTCCTTTAAACAAGTAGAACGTTCTATCTCTTACAGAGGTCCTAAACTTTGGAACTCTCTAAGTTGTGAATTAAAAGGTGTCAAAAGTCTTAATATCTTCAAAAAAATATTAATTACTTTAATCTAATTTTTCTTTTATTTTGATTTAAACATAATTGTATATGGGTTAAAAGGTTTTATTTGATAACATTTACATATTTCAACAAAACAAAAAATAAAAAAGTTAGGCAACGTCTTGTAAATGGACGCATTATTACGATGTAACTGGAAAAAAATATGAAAAAAAAAAAAAAAATCTGGGGCACTTATTTCCACAAATAGTAAAATAACAGTTTTGATTTTTTCATTTGACATTTGTTCGTCCCAAGCACTTTTAGAAAAGTTTATTTACGCTTATTATTTCCCCCCTAAAATCAGTGTATGCAGTGATGATAAACTTTTTATAACAATTGGTCAGCCTCAAAGAACCATGAGAAGCAAAATTGATATCGGGGAAAGAAATTCGGAGGGCGGGTCTGTTGCTTTATACGAGAAACGCTATAACGCAAGATATTGTTATACAAAGTTATTGAACTAGTATTGTAAGCTGTTATGTCTAATATTTTGTTATCTAGCTCTTTTTTGTTTTTTGTTTGTTTGAAAATATACATCTCTTAGCTATCGCCACGTTATTTTGTCCGTGTGTTGATTTAATTATTTAAATAAAAAATTTTAATACAGTGTTTCTTTTTTAGAGACTTTGACATGAAAAATAAGCTTGCACAAGTTTATGATGTTTTTGCGAAAGCGTTTTATTTAACATATCGAAACCTATCAAACTTGTAAAAGCTCCTCCGGTGAGGTTTTTTAAAAGCAATTGGCGAATTTTTATCTATCTAGAAACGGACATATGTAAAAAATTTTGACTGAGAGCGGTAACGTGCAAATTTCTTTCATATTCTACATTCCAGGAACTGAGTTTGTCGTAAATAAGTAAAATGAATAAATGAAGCATGGTTTTTATGTATTTTTTTTGTTTTTTTTTTTTTTTTTTGTGTTTTTGGTAGGGATTTATCTGTAGATACACTGGAATGCTGATTTTTTAGGGATACTGTAAAGTTTTTTTTACAAGAAAAATTTATTTTTGGAAATTTTTTATTCATATGAAATTTCAAGCAGAAACTAATGGAAAAAAAAATATTTTATGTTATTAACTTAATTTATGTTGGATTTTGTATTAAAAAGTGCGTGATAGCAAAAATTGGCTGTATAAAATATTTCAGGGGTGTAAAGATTATGCTTTCTTTTTTTTCAACACTTACACTTTTTTTATAACGCATTAAAATCCAACTAAACCTGAAATATTCAAACCCATTAAAAATCCAAAAAAATTTTTCAAGAAAAACATTTACTTTAACTCTCTTTATAGTATAAAAATAATATTTTATGACAAGAGTTCTCAGGACGGAAAATGGGTAAACTTCAGCCTTTTCATTTCTTACCGTTAAGCCTTATATTTTGTGGAAATTTAATCGATATTTTGTGTAAGGCAAAATATATGACTTTAATAGAACATATATATATGACCGGGGTATTCTTAAAAGAATATGAGTAAAAAAGAAAAACAGAAGGCTGTGTCTAAATCATTTACAGTATCCTTATCCAAAGAAGGTTTCCAAAAAGTTAAAGATTAACAGAAAATACTTACAACTCGAAGATACCATTATTGCGTGACTGCAATTTATTGTTATTAATGAAATAGAATACCAATTTTTACTAAAAATTTACTTAGATTCGTAAAACGTAAATACAATTCTAAGTATAAAACTTTTTTTTAGGCAATTGTTTTAGTCATCGCTCTTGGAAGCCTTTAACTGATCGATAACTTTCCAGCATCGTGATCTGAAAACTATGCACAACAGCTGATACATCTTTAATTTCAGTAAAGGATTTACTTAAGTATGTTTGTATGTCGAGTACGTACCCATTTTAATGAGTCAAGTAATCAAATATTTGCTTAAAATTATTTAAAATTTCATCAATTGAACTAGACACTTTATCATCAAAGGCATCGAAATTAAAGTAACCCATAATAAAATGAAGCCGTACAGAATGTATAAGATCTTATAAAGATCCATAGAAATTAACAGTCGAAGAGAAATGAATTTGATAGAACCAAACTATGCTTAAAGGTTTTGGAAAATATGGTATGTTTACAAAAGAAAAAATAGATAACCCAGTGTGTTTCACATGTATAATATTAACAATTTTGGAGAGACACATGGTTAAAATTAAGTATTTATAATTAGTGTTGCTCAGTTCAACTAAATGATATTGATCAGAGTGTGGTGTAATATGACATATCCTCCAAATATTAGCATATTTGAACGATTGGAACAAATGAGAACAGTAGTTGAATTAAAAATGATTGGACCTTCCATTGATCTTTCATTTAACTTTACTCCTTTAAATTGTATTAATATTGCAAGAAAATATTTTAAGATTAAACACTTTTGCACTATTTTCAGCACTTTGCAACATTCAGCACTCTCAACATTCCTGACACACTCTTTACCTGCATAAATAATTTAATCAGGCCACATTGAATTATTAGGGCAACTGAAAGCTGAACGCTTATTATCGTCAGAAGCAGTGAGTTGATTCAAACTGGAATGCTAAGAACAATTTTTGGCTTCATTAGGAAAAACAAAATGTCAAACAAGAAACTCTATGGCAAAGCGAGAAACTTCATATTAACTTAATATCGCATTTTTTCATTTGTAGCTAGATATTTTTAAAACCAGAAAAAAAAAAAAAAAAAAAGCAAGCCATGTTATATAAAGTTCTAAAAAGTTCTACGTTATTATATAAAGAAGGTGAGATTAAATGTGTTGCATATGGAAAGTTGACTACTGGCCAACTGAAATCTGATCTTAAGTGCAGAAAAATGAACACTGGAAGTAAAAAAAATATTGCTACGAAGATTTATTGATAAAATAACAAATGAAGAAACAATTAATTCAACCGAAAAAGCCAAAGTTAAAAAGGTATCTAATAAATTTGTTCCAACCCATATTGGATGTTAGCCTGAGGTGGTTGCCGTGCTAACTCGGCATGACAGATAGCTCTTGTGGCTCGCTTGGGTCAAATACTTTTTTCAGTTTGCATGCACTTGATTCTATGAAATTCGTTTTTCGATATGTCTTTAAACGAAGAGCATACTAATACTTTTTGTTCTTCTTTTGCAATTAAATAAACTGAAGAATTATTAAAGGCATTGATTTAGAAATTGCTTGTGAATATCTTCGATATTGGAACAAAAATATTTCAATGACTTTAAAGAGGCGACAGCAAAGACAAAATTTTGCGCAATACCACTATCGAAAAATGATTCAACAATTTTCCACGGTTTAAAATTTGGTCTTCATTTTAGCCATTTTGATGTTTTAATCCTAAAATGTTTCTCTCTAAGATCACCTAAGTGAAAACACGTTATTGGAAAGACCTACTTTCTGTTATTCTTATATTTGGCTATTTATTTACCACGACTAACCAATCGAATATTTCGATAATTGAATCAATCAAACTGATAGAATCAATCGAATAACAAAAAAGGATAAATTCTGACTGCATTCGATTACATTCGACTATTGTTATAATTATTTTTTAATTGCTTTTATTTAGACCGTATTTTCGAAATTTTAAAAAAAATCTGTGTGACGCTGCCTTTTTCTATTCTTTATTAAAGAAGTGTAAATGTAAATATGTAATCGAGAAGGACATTCAAACAAATTTGCTTTATATTTCAAAGAGTCTAAATCTATTTTTTCTTTCTCTTTTGTAATAGAAAACAGTACAAAACTAAACAGACATTTTTTGGCGTATTTTTATAGAAATCGCATTTGAGAGCACAATCAAAACGGTTTCGATGAAGTCAAATGAATGAAATTCTGTTGAAAGCTGAGATATAACCATAAATCACGTAGGAAAAAGTAAAAAACCACGAAAATGGCATGATACTTTATAAGCGATCATAGAAACTGCAAATGAAGTCATAGATTTTCGAAAAAGTTGTACGGATCACTGAATAAACTTTATCTTCATAACATCGTTACTAAATAGATAAAGATAACTGATATATAATGAATTTAAAATTTTAGCAACTAAATAAATTCCAAAACCATTGATTTTTTTCAGAATCCGCACAAAAAGTTAAGCATAAAAAAAGAGAACTTAATCCAATTTGAAATAAAGACTTACTTACTAATGAAAAGCGTTAATCGAAGCAAGTATTTGAAAACATGTTGTCGGTTGGGCCCGCAGAATGAAAAATAAAGTTTACGGTCAAAGGGAGGATGTCACGGCCACCTCCAACCACCTTTAAAAAAAAAAAAAAAAAAAAAAATTGTAGTTATTTTAGACAGAGAAGTTATCAAAGATTTCTAAATTCATGTTCATTTTTCAAAAGATTTATAATAAGGTTAAAAAGCGATTTTTTTTTTCATTGCTCGTTGTAGGCACATTCTGAGTTTTTTTTCTCCCTTGATAAAATTGTCTTGCCCTCAGAAACTAACAAAACAAAACATTATAAATTATGGCTTTGTGCATGCAAATAAAAGATATATGACTACTTTGCTTTCTAGAGAAATACTCGTACATAGATGCAAGCAAGTAAATAAGATATAGAGAATAATATTAATGAGTGTTTTGATAAATGGTGGAAATTTTCAGAATTAAACTAGGAGGAAAATTGGTAAAAAACGAATATCTTTTCATGCCACAAGAGATTTTAATTAATAGCGAAGAGAATTGCAGTATATATATATATACATTAGATAATTAAAATGCAAAAAATGCAACTATCTATGGTACTCGGAGTTTCATGACTAATGGCAATCATTCAGCCATTTTATCTACAAAAAAATATAAAGAAGTTGAAAAATAACGGTATGTACGGTGTGTTTTCAGATTTTGACGTGATTTCTAATCTATAGAGTCGAATTGGCAAAGTTGAAACTTGTTTAGATTTCAGCATTTTAAAACGATATATTATTGAAGAGATTGTCCAAGGGATACTCTGCAACGGTTTTTCATTGAGATATAGGGGATATTTTTCTAAACTTGGGTTATAAGGAGGGCTTTTCCTAATAATGGACCACTAACACTCGGTGTGCAGTTTTCGTTCTTAATTGCCCAATATTCATTCGATAATTCTGTTTCGTTCTTGTATTTGAGACATTTAAATGATTTTACATGGCTCGCATATCTGCGTTTGAAATTAGTGGAGCATGAACCTATATATGCTTTCTCTTTATAACCTTGCATATCTGATGTAATTGTTGCTTTGTATATTATACCTTTTATAAGACATTTATGTTGGAGAGAACATATTTCTTTCTTATTGCAATTACATTTTTTTACACCCGGATTTTCAGAAGAATACATAACGTTTCGATTGTCAGAATTAACTATTGATTTAATGCTGGACATTCAGTTGTAGCAGACCTTGACTTTTTCTGTTAAATATGCTGTGTAGTTTGCTTTGTGGTGGGAAAGGTTTGTCTATTAAATCAAGGATATACTTTCCTACTTTTGTGGAAACACTAATAACCAGATAATTTTCCTTCTACGTTGTTTTTTGCTTGGAGGGGTAACAGACTTTGCATTAAATATTAATTTATATGTGTATCCTGATTTTTGAAGTTCTTCTTCAATTTAGGAATGCATTGATTAAATATTTCTTCTTTCAAAGATAACATCGAGCTGTGTGCTTCAAATGAAATGGAAAGCTGCTTAATTATGTATGGCGGGTGGTTACATTCTTTTTGAATGTAGCTTATAATTTTATTAGGCTTGCAATAAGGTCGAAAAGTGGAATTTTTGAGGTTTAGTGTGGTATCAAGGAAGTTGACTATTTTGATGTTACATCGTATCGATATGTTTTAAATAGTTTTCTTTGAAAATTTTTACAAACCATTTTTTAATTTTTTGAGTTAGGCCCGCTTATGTCCTTAAAAACGGCCAAACCGTCGTCTCGATAAAGCCCAATAATTCCTTGATAGCACGAATTTGAAAGTTGAAATAGCAGATAAGAGCCAACGAACTTACATACCCCGGCTCCATCGAATGCGCCCATCGTAACATCGAATAGACCGCAATTCTTTTTAATGCATGCTTGCTTGCTGTTGTAGAGCAAAGATTTCCTTGCATGGAAAATTATTTCTTTTTCTTTGTCTGTGATCAATGTATAATTTTTAGCGAACTTAATTGCTTTTTTCAACAGGTGTTCTTGAATTGAAGGGTAAAAGTCTTTAATATCAAACTTAATAAATATATGACGATTTTTTTTCAAGAATGTATCTAAACCAATTTAATGCATCTTGCAGATTTTTCCAGTGGTTAAGTTTAAGCGTGTTTATAACGTTAAGGTTTATTCGGTCTAGTATGTTTTTACTTATTCGTCTGAGTTCTTTTTTTGCAGGATTTATTAAACGCACGATAGGGTTGTTTAAAAAGTTTTCTTTATGATCTTTGGGTGTAATGAATGAATTTTTTTCGCTAATACTTTCCATTCGAGAGAATGCGTTTGAATCTTTCATGATAGCTTTTCCCAAGGAATTTATTTTATTTCGTTTTCCTATAGGTGCTGGTTATAGCATTAATTAAAGTTTCTTTGTATTTTTCCTTTGTTAAACGGTACATATTAGAGGGATATATA
>JAUZNK010031990.1:0-18654 GCA_035046665.1 Euphysa ruthae
TTTTTTTCTGTTGTCTTGTGATTTTCATAGCTAATGTATATTTGTTTGTGGCAGAATAAATACTTACTTACTTACTTGAGTGATTTATTGGTCATGTAAAAACATTTTCAAAAATTTTCCCTAGCAAATATTTCTTGGCTCTTGAGAGTGGTTGCTCTCTTATGCAAATAACTGATTATTAGTAGTAATCCGATCTTTCAAACTTTAGAATTTGGCAGAGATGTTCCGCTGCTTCATATGCATGGAAAGAGTTAAAGATGCTAGACTGTGTCCACATTGCTCAAAGCTCTGTTGTTTAATTTGTATCAGAGTAAGTATTTGGAATTTTTTTCCTGACATTTTTTACTGTAAAAGATAATGCTGGATACGATTATAAAATAAATGGTTTTTGTTGTTCAGTTTTTCATTAATACACTTTCTTGGAAATCTTTAATTTTTTTTTGAATTTTGAATAAAAGTTTAGATGAGAGTACTGAGGATTAAAAATGAAATTTTTGTGATTTTAAAATTTGGCTTGACAGTAGTAAATGTTTGTTTTTGAATAGATTGAATAGGTCTAAAAAAAAGAATTTATCTGGGCTGTTGCGCCCAGAAATCAACATTTCTTTAATTTAGGCAAAATATTGCTATATGATGTTACCCGTAATATTTCATATTATTTTAATGTGTGTGGCATTTTGTGTAGTTAATTTGTGGTGAGGCATATTCAGAAATTTTAGAATTTTTTTATTTTGTCTTGAAGGCAATTTTTTGGCCCCAAATTTCAAACACTTTTTTTAAAATTAAAGAATTAAGTTAAATAAGAATGACAGTGAAAATGATTTCAATTGTTTTTTGTAGAGATGGTTAACCGAACAAAGACCTCAGTGTCCCCATTGCAGGTTGGATTATTTTTTTATCTTAATGGGATAGAGACGAGTGATTTAGTAAACACAATGCATGTATTTATAGTTTAATTGGTTTAGATGCACTCTTTTTAGGTAAATAACCATAAGAATTAATTGTTATGGAAGTATTAAGTAAAGTAACAGTTAATCATTTTGATTTTTTGGAAGTGAGCCTGCATACGCTTAAATAAAGTTTAGCTCTAAAATTGATGAAACGTTGATCAAAAGACCTCATTTGCAATATTTATGAATGAATTGATGGTTTGCACAATATGTTCTCAAATATTAATAATATTAAAAAATAATAATGATATTAAAAAAAAAGAAACAGATAAAATTTCTAAGTGTTTGTTTTAATAATGTACCAATATGAATAGAAATATATCGCTAAACATGACTTATACCAGTTTAAAAATAAAAGGTCCCAATTCCTGTGTTAACAATAACATGTTTGCTGAAAGAAGGACAACCTTTTTAATATTTCTATTTTATATTTATTTAATTTTAATTTTAAACTCTTTAAATTTTTTAACTGTAATGTAATGTAAACGATAATGTAGTTTTTTTACATAGTCTTATGTTCTAAAATTTTGTGGTATTGAATTAAGCAAAGAAAACCTCTAAAGCTTTTCTTTAACACATTTATGACTTTAAAGTTCTTGTAAACATTGATTATCCATGAAATGCTTGCAGCAAATAACAAGTAACATTTATGACGATGTTGAGTTCATGAATTCTTTTTAATGCTTATTGCTCTTATTCATTTTAATTGTCAGGTTTGTTTGTCAAGTGCTGTTATGTTTTATCTTTATAGCGTTTAAAAAATTGATTAATTGAAGTTATTTTTTGTTCTGAACAGATAACATCACTTAGTGCATTCCAATATAAAATTGGAAATATAAATTTCAAGAGAATTCCCTCACGCCTTCTACCCTCTATCTACTCTTTTTATTGTAACCAGATTAGTTGTTGGATATAGTACTGATTTTAATGTTTCCAGGGTGTTAGCTAGGATTGAAATTTGATTTTATGCAGCGTTTTTGTTTGGGAATTCCCCATGACCGCTACAGGCAAGGCCACCATGGCTGACCTTGCTGAAAATTTTTTTGAAATTAAGTATTTTAGATTCTCTAAAACAACTAAATTGTCTTTAATTTCTTTCCTTAAAAATATTGCTATTTATGCTTACAACATTTTAAAGTAAACATTATATATAACACTTATTTCAACCAAAACCATAGCATTTTAGATTAAGAATTTGTACACTCTTTCCTACCTTAAAAAATTCTATCCCATTTACATTTCAAAAATATGTTTTTACAAGCACCTGATTTTTTCTATCACTTTGATGTTGGCATGTATATTTTAGCTTTTTTAAATCCTAAAACAATATAATCTTTTTAAATTTGTATTGTAATAGAAAATGCCGTGGGTTCAAATCCACTCAAGAGCGAAAAAAAAAAATTTTTGTTATCGATTGTTGCCCTAGCAAAAATGGAAGCTTTAAATTGGGCCACTGCCCAATTCGAGGATAAGATTATTCAGATCTTCTTCCAAATTAAAATGTTCATAGACGAACACAGTAAATTTAACATTTCGTTGATTTCATATGTTTTGTAGTTTAGTGCCATCAGGCTGGCTAACACCCTGATTTCTTTTTAAAGATCACTTAACTGAGAATTAAAAAAGAAAAAAAAAATATTTTTCGAGCGAAATGTCTATTTACTTTAAAATGAATGTTTCCAAAGAAATTTTTTTTTCTTAGGGCGTGCTTACATTTGCACGAACTTGTTCAATGTCGTTGGGTAGAGGACGTCACTGAGGTTTGGTTATTTTTGTTTATATACCATAATTTCCATTCAAATGGCAAGATTATATTCTTAATACTTTTAAAAAACCAATGATTCTTCAAGTCCATTATAGCAGTTGCTATAGCTCCTGTAAGATTTTTTGCCAATCTCTCAAGTTCTCGCATTATTCAAATTTAATAAAAATTTTTATGTTGTTTTTTCAAAGAATATAATTGTGCATAAAAAGATTTCAATGATTACCAAATATCTCCCAAGCAATTAAGTTAAAGTTATGATGACATTGTCGACTCAGAGAATTTTTTTTATAAGATTAAAGATTGATAAATCTAAATAATAAGTCTTAAAATAAAATTATTTAAGGGTAGGTAGAGTTTATCACTCCGTATTTTACCCCTTTTTCACCTATTAGTGTGGATAAAGTGCTTCCTGCATTGCCATATCTGTTCTAGGGCAATGAATGCCTGTCTTCCTACTATTTTTGTTTGTTTAATGGACATAAAAGGATGAAAGTTTTCAGAATAATAGTAATTAATAATCAAAACTATTTTTTAGTAGGGATCTTTTCATCATGTCGGCCAATTCGTGAACTGACTTTTTCTTTTTTTTTGGAGGCTATATGCCCCTTGTGAGTGTTAAAAAACCTTTTGCCCACCATGGTTGGTATCAACAGACCTCAAAATATTTTTTATTTAATTTTTGACAAGTACGTTGTCGTACGTTGAAAAAAATACTGATGTACGATTTAAAACAAACGAGTACGATACCATGTTTCCTCAATTCCTTGATTAAGTTGTGTACTATGTCATTCGCCATCCTAAAGATCACGAATATAATTTTTAATTTGAGCGTGTGATTTTTTGTGCCTATTTTCATGTTGTTGCTTTTTTATAAAAATAGTGTTATATGGTGTATTATATAGATTCAGATAGTTTCACTATTTATTCCTGAGCAGAATAGGGACGTTCAAATGGTGAACCCCAAACAACTGTACTGAGCTGCAATTCAAATGCTGCATTTCTCAGTCTTAACTTTGCTTGTATTATATTAAAGTATAAAAGTAGAATGAAGGTACACATATTTTTCAGATAGTTAAAGCAGCTTTTTATAATTTTCAGCAAAAATACAAAAACACTTATCATAACTTTAAGTTGACGATATAAAGATTTATAAAGATTGTAAAAACGAATGTTGTGGTTGCTTAGTACTTAATATAGTACTTAATAACAACATAAGCCGAAACTGAGAACGAAACTATATTTTTTTAAATTCTTGTTTTTCATCACATTGTTGTTGGCATGAATATTTAGCGCTTGTTTAAAACCCACAACAAATTGATCTTTTTGAATTTATTTTACCTTTGTTCATCTTGGGTATAAAGCCCAATTCTTCTGCACTGTGTAAACAAATTATATTTCTGATAAATGAGCAGTAATTTTAACTATAAGTATAGGTGATGGAAAGAAAAACAATGTAAATAGAATAGAATTTAGAATAAACCTGCTGATGAGAGATAATTATTCAATGATATTATTAAAACAAAAACATAAAAGATATGTTTATATACTTATAATGTTTAAAACCTAATTAAATGATCAACTGAAATTTTTGGTGGGAAGTTTATAAACATTTTTTTAAAAAATTTGGTTTTATTTTTAAGATTTCCAGTTACTAGGAGTTTCATAACTAACATTACATTAAATATATAAAAACGCAAAATACAATGAACGAGGGCCAGTAAATTATACATCAAATATTTCCGAATTTTTAAAAAATCACCACTTTTATCTTTGTGTGTAGGATGCTCATTTTAGTTAGATAACGCTTATTAGTTGTCTCTTTTGAGGGTCCTGAGATTGTAGTTTCCTTATTGCTAGATTGCTGACTATAAGAAAGGAGCCCGAACTCTTTGCTAACAACTTAGAGAGCTGCTCCACCAACAGTTGTTAAATGGTGATGCAACTTTCGTGCCAAATGCACTTGGAGGATGATCTTATATCTGCAATGACTCGTATCTTTGAGACCACAACATTTCTTTTGCTACGGCAAAAGGTTTATAACTGACAGGCAAAATAAACTGATGTGGCTTATCCTACAAGTTATTCAAGCAAGATGTTAGGACTTCTTTTTGACCCAATATTATACTATGATAATTAATAGTAAACATAAATAAGGCTGTGAAAAGTCATTCAAACCTGTATCGCTTGTTCACCAAGATTTGTGGTTTTTTGCAGTAATTTCTTTCATATTGAATCTTTTCTCTCACGTTCATCACCTGAATTCTTGGCAAATCTGTTTTGATGATTTGAAAGAAGTTAACATTCATTTAAGACTTTCTCAAGGACTACAAAGCTTTCATTTTATGCTCATATTTTAGTTTTAAGTTCAACACCAGCTAATATCTTTCTCAGCTTTTGTCTGTTATTCCTGCCTAATAAGCCTTGCAGAAGGTGACTCATTTAAAAAGGAAGAAAAAAAAAATTATAATCTTAAACTGAGGCTCAAGTTATAATTAAATCTAATTGTATGATATACATGTTCCAGCTTGCTGATTTTAAGGTTTATATGTTTATATTTATGTGTCTAATTTTTATATGTCTAAAATATCTGAATAAAAATTCCCAGTGATGTTTAATGTACTCTTGGCTAGATAATTTGATTGAAATGTAAACAAATATTTGAAGGCACAATGTGGTGAAATTTGCAATTTTAGGCCATTTTATGGTCTTTAAAAGTTTTTCTTATCCTCATACTATAATTATAATCATAATTATTATCATAATGCTCTACATATTAATTCTGTTTAGGTCTCAAAATTGACAATAGGCTGTAGAAACTTGTGTTGATGTATCATAATATTAGTTTTTAAAATCAATCAATATAGCCGTTATTTGCTTAAATCAGCCAATATAGTTGATATATGGTGTAAAAGTCTTCAGAATGTTGCTGTTTGGTAAGAATAGCTAGCAATAATTCTCTGAAACTTTCTCAAACTTGTATTTAATGAAAGAAAATTTATTTAGGTAATAAAGAATGTTCGAGGGCAGCTCTAACATAGAATGCTTAAAGACAATTTTCAATCAAAATTCGGATTTGTAATTGTATTTTCTTCGTAACTTAAAGTATATCGTTCATGTATTTATTTGTTTTAATATGTGAGTTTAATCGCTCATCAACTTAAACAACAGTTCAACATCAACTCAAACAAGAGTGTCAGAAGTTTAATATCAAGTACAAGAGCAATGTTGTTTTTTATAGCAAATTGACAATCTGCAAACTACACAGACTACACCTATTCCAAAAGACATTCCTGAAAATAAAGACAGGTTTGTTACCTTTTCTAAAAGACGTTGATAACAATGGCTTACTGTAATAAATATACTTCTTGTTTTTTATTTATTTGTTTTTACTTATTTACCATAATGACGGGAGATCCTCTAAAGTCAAACTTATTAAAAGATGACAAAGTCTCGAACCGTAGGCTTAGCACATGTAAAGCGTATAACCTACCTCTGAGCCACATGCCTATTTTGTAGGTTTCAAAGTAAAATTGGTTATTACTTTATTCTTTTGAAGTAGGATTTCATTTAAGTTCTTCGATTTCTTGTTCTGTAGCTCTAAATAAATCAAAATTGTTTGTTGAAAATCAAATTTTGCTACTAAAAAAAAAATTAGAAGAAGAAGAAGAAGTTTGTTTTTGATGATGAAAGGAAAGTTGTGTATTTTGAAAAGATATTTTGTAATATCAGCATAATCAGAATTGTGCTGTTAAATTATAGCCTAAGTTATATTTGTAATTTTGCAGATGATAATACTACTTAATGAATTCAGAACCTCTTTTAAAGTGTTTATGATTGTTTGAATAATATGTGTCACATAAATCTTTTGTTTTGTAATAGTTCTTTTTTGTAAATCCGGCAAAATTCTAATTAATATTTTTAGGAAGAAATGGGCCCATAATTATTTTAAAAATTTGTGTCACTCTGCAGAAAATTTTTGAGGGAGTAGAGTTTATTGACTGTAGTTTGAGATATTCAGTTCATATAAAGGAATTTTGTAAATATGCAAGTATTAAAATTTGAGCCCAGTTATGAATTAGGCATGGATTAAGCATCTCTCTAACTAAAATTATTTTAAAATTTTATGTTATGCTTCCATAATAATACATCTTTAAGTACATCTGATTTATAAGTCTTAGATATAAGCTTTTAATGGTTGAGGTTTACAAAACTGTAAACCAGGTAAACCATAACCTCTTTAGTGATTCACAATGACTACATCGCAAAGCGGTTCATAAAATCTATTCCTAAATGACGACTGCACCGCACTGCTGATATTTACTCATTTTATCAGTATTTCTTAGGGCGGCAGGGCGTGTGTACATACAAGCATCCGAAAAGCCTATTTGATACCATACTTCAAATCACATGTTGATTGAGTTATTCAATCTCTCAGAAAGTTGTTAAGGTTAGGCATATTTCAAGGTGGTCTAGCGGGTTGGGTATACATGTGCTCAGCAAATTCTATTTAAAATTTGTTCTTAATTTTATAGGAACTGCACAACTCATAGTGAAAAATTAAGCGTGTTTTGTGAGACATGCTTGAAGTGTATCTGTCACATGTGTGCCTTATGGGGAGGAAAGGTATTTATAGTATTTGTTCTTTACTAAAGTTTATTAAGTTTGCAAAAAAAACCTACTGTCTCACTTTTTACATGCTTTTTTACATGCCTATTTGTCTGCAAAATTTTTATTTCTAATCTTCTTTGAAATATTATTTTTTTTCAGCATTCCCAGCATAACTTTCAACCTTTAGATGTTGTTTATGATGATCGGGTTTTGCAAATTACTGAACAGGTAACTATTAACTATTAACAGGTAACTAAGGTATAGTTAACTATTTTAGCTTTTTTTTATTGTGTTATTGTCTGAATTTATGCCTAATTTTTATTTTTAATGTGACTTAAAAATAAGTCATGTCCACCAAATTAATCTATTTTCATAATTTTTTAAAATTCAATTTCTAACCACATAAGCATTACAATTTTTAAATTCCCATAGAAGTTTTGAACTCGGTGAAGAAAACATTAGAATTCCTTATTGCTCAATAGTTTGTATGAAATTTTTTGCAAAGATGTCTATGATGTCGTAAACGTATCTCTTTTGAAACTGCAATGTTTGAAGATTAAACTTATTTTATCATTCTTTTGACTTTTGCGTGTTGATCTGTTTCATTTCAAATTTTATTTTAATTCTTCCAAAATTTTTTAACAATTAAAAAAAATAATTATTACTTAATCAATTATCAATTATTATTATTGATTATTAATTGTTAAAATAAAGCTAATCAATTTAATTATTCTTGTAGCAAAGTCCAGGTAAAATGTCACAATAGATTTTTCCATTTTTTTGATTTTACATAAATTGTGCAATTTGTTACATTGTATTTTTTTGGCTAAAGGAGTGTATATCGCTTGCATAGAAACATATATATATTTTTTTTTTACAATTAGATCAGTGGGTTGAGAAGGCGATTAATGGAACTGATAAGTCTGGTACAAGAAGTGGTATATTATGTTTATTCCTATTATCTGTAAACGCTTTTTATTTATGTCACCTGCCAATTAAATACAGTTTAGTAAAATTATTTTTGTAAAGTTATAAAAATTTAAGCAAACTACAAAAAAAGATCTTCTGGATGAAGGAATTTTAAATCTGATGGAAATTTTTATAATTTATTTTTTTTTTATATTTTTTTATTTATATTCACCAAAATGATGCATTAAAAAAAAAAACTAATAATAATACAGGAAAATCCTTAAGTTTGATTCTTGAATTGATTATGTTTTCTTTTCAGGAAAAGAATGTGGAAAGTGTGCGAAATGCCAAAGAAGAGGTGGTTATTCAAAATTATTTAAAGATGATATCTCTAAGGCTACTTTTTCGTACTTAATTTTTTTAAAAGTAATTTTTCTTTGTTTGTTTTTTTAAAAAGAATTTCAAAAATTCAAAATATGCTTTAAAAATAAATAGTACCAAATTCACTTGATCATCCAAAATTTAAAATTATCTTTGTTGTTTCCTCAAACAACCGCGGCTTTATTTTTGCTTTTTGTTGAAAAAAGTTGTTGAAAAACATTTTTCAATTTATTAGAAAGCTCCCATGCTCTTGGATTCATTTAAAGCCCAGTCAACTGATAACATTACCAAAAATGCTAGAGTGTTTAAATTTTGAAAACATGGTGCCTAAAAACATTGCTTGCCTTTTTTAAACCTTTGATTGAACAACTAATGTATATGTAGGTAAAAAATGGAAAAAAAGAAATTCTTCAATGATTAATTCAAGAATGCTATAAACTAGGAAATGCTGCATGTGAATTCAATTGATACACGCTTGGAAGATGCTATTTCAGAGAATATTAATTATTTTTCCGAATATTTATTGTAATTCTAATTCAAAACAGCAGTTTTTTAATTATATATTATTTAAATTTAAATTTACATGTTATTATTTTTTAGAGGACCATAAGGGTTACTGTAAATACTCTATCAAGCACTCCCCTTTTAAAATAACCATTTAATTTCAATTTTTATTATCTATGTACTCTAATTGGAACCAAATGGCTTTGTTTTATAATGCATTTCTGATATAGTCCATATATTTTTAATTTTTAAGAATTAAATCATGAATTTTTTTTGAACAAATGGTTTTTTTTGACAATTTTACTCTAATAGGCATTCTCATATAACATAACCAATTGTTAGTTAAATTTTTGTTTGAAGATCTAATCTTTGAGTTAAATTGTGCATTATTTTATGTTATACCAGAGGATGAAAAGGCTTGGATAAAATCTCTAAATTGTTTTTATTGAATTCTATCTGGCTGGTGTAACTCAGCTTTTTTACTCAATTTATAAGACATTAAATACAAGCGGAAACAGCAAAAATTTTATTTGTACTTATTATCTTCATCGTTAAAAAGTTTTTCTCAAACATTATCCTAACTGATATTTAAATTTTAGAGGGTTCGTGAGATTAGAAATGCAGTGGAATTGATGGTGGCTCGATTGGACACGCAGCTGAAGAATAAACTTCTTACTTTGATGGGTGAGTTTTCATGATCATATAATAATCAATTTATGTTTTGATGTGTTTTTAGCCTGGTTTACCAAAATTTTCCACTAGAAATTCTTCCTTGGTTTCAAAATTTAACCTTTTTTTTGCTCTCTTAGCTGGTGGGCAGGAATGGACTGAGGCTGAGTTAAAATAGGGTTGTTTTTTGATACTAAGGTTTAGCATAATAGTCTTGCATAAATTGACATTGCATTTAAATTGACAGTAAATATTACTTTATTATGGGAAATATATCCACATGTAAATAAATAAATAAGAGTTCTTGTGTATGTAAATTTTGTTAGATATTAATTCCTCTTGGTCATATCAAGAATATTACTTAAACCAAGCTAGAGATGTTTTTTTTTTCTGAAATGGAGTTCAATTATACTTCCATTTAGTCTTAAACATGATACTTACATTTAAATCCCCAAATGGAAGCTAAATTAAACAAAGCAGTGTCATTATTAAGATTATATTATATTCTGCTTTTTTAAACATCTTTAACCTAAATATCTATTCAACCTGTCCATATTCTGGGAATTTCTTTCAATTTTTCTCAGTTTTTGTACCTTTTTTCAATTTCGTACAAAAGCCTGGAATGAGTTAGGACATAACATGCAAAATTTAGCTTGATTAGTATATTTAATAATGCTTTTTTAGCCTCTTTACTATTATTGGAAAGGGATTAAACTAGATTTTCCAAAAGCTCAACAGATTTTTAATATCCTTGAAATAGCCATGTCCATGACCCTATCATCTGAGATATCATAAATTCAGGTATAGTTTTATTCTAAATCTACTTTGCATTAAAGTTTAATTATGAGATTATTATTGACATTAGTCAGTTAATTAACCAATTATTAACATCATTGGATTAATAATCTATAATAAGAGCTTATTTTTCGTTTATTCAGATCATCATAGAGGTTTATTATGTCTTTTTTAGAGTATTTGTTTTACAATGTTTAAAACTTAGTGATCGCTTAGATTTTTTTGATTATTATTTTTTTTATTGGTACGATTGCAGCTCCTTATTATTATGTATTTGTTGCCAAATGGACTAACATTTAATTTTTTTAGGTCAAAAAAATGCTTTAACACAGGAAACCGAGTTATTGGAATCACTATTGCAAGAAGTAGAACACCAGGTATAGTTAGTTTGAAATTTTATAGCCGTTATCATCCTAATTTTACAGAAATTCTTACATAAGCATTTTTACATAAGCAAGTTATCAGGCATTTTTGTTTTTGTACCTCTATTGAAGCCAACAATGGGCTCCTATGATTTTGCCCATATTCTTGTACATATTGGCCAGAAACAGTTCATTGTTGGTCTACAAAAGGCTTTTCTGTTGTTACATTTAAAAATTTTTATGTTTTTTTCCTGTTATGGGACCTTTGTACCTTTGATTCTGAGAACAACATAATTTTCTTTTGCAATTTAAAGTGCTTAAGATAATTAGAGGATTTCAAAAATGGAAATCAACAAGGTAAATTATTTTTTTTTTAACTGTTTTGAAAAATATATTAGTTAGTTGGTAAATCATTGGCAGAGTAAAACCAGCATAAATTTTGAGTGCTGGCAGTTTTTCAATGGTTTGTGGGTTAATTGATTGTTTTGAATTATTTTAGTTACGTGTGTCTACAAAAAATGCTCTAATTGATAAAAGTAGTGAGCTGTTGCAAATGTTTCAGCAGGTAACTTTTATAGATATGTCGTTTATTCATGATTCAATTTGAAAAATTTGAAATATGTAAATACTTAGATGTCTGTAACATAACATTCATAATTCCTACATTCATTAGAGAAGGAAGTGGTCTACTGAATTAAGTCTAGTTTGTATTCTATCACAAAATTATTTTTTGTGATAATCTAGATATATGAAATTGCGTATACGTCAGTAGCAGTTAAAAGTGTGTTTTTTATATTTATTTTTTTTTAATTAGAGATAATGCTACAAATTATCTCGACTCCATGTAGTGGGGCTGTTAAGGGAAAGGATTTTTCAAATTTTGAATAAAGTATGAAATTTGACTTAGTGGACCTTCAGCATTATGTAGAACTTGATCAGAAGGGTTGCCACATTGAGTTAACAGGAGAAAGTTATTTTTTGCACCAAAATCCATAATAGTAGGCTTTTGACCCTAAAATTATTATCAATTTTTTTTTCACCTCACATAAGTATATTATACCTAATTGGAAAGGAAATTGTGTCTAGAGTTGGGATATTTGATGAAAAGAGTTTTTGTGCTTTTGATAATTTTTTTTTATAATGATTATCACGATATTACAAAAACTATTACTGCCTAAAATTTTTTTCACTTGGAAATCTGTGAGTTAGCTAAAATATGTACACATGTTAATGAGAGATAATAACCAACATGAGAAAACTAGTTATGAAGACTCAATATAAAGTTAGTTATGCAGAAAGTCATAGACTATATTTTAAAAAAAGGATGAAACTGATACACAAATGTTTACACATGCACATTTTTAGTCAATTACAGGTTGCTTACAAAGGTAATTTCTATTATTTTAAGTGTATTTTGAAGAGATTAGTTGAAACATTAGCCATAAAATAAATGCCATGCACTTTAAAAGAATATGAAATAGACAATGTGTTAAATTTTACAGATTTCAGACTTCATGAAGCTCACACAGAAATACAAATAATCTTTGTTTTCACAACAAGCTACTATTACTTGGCACATTGCCCAGCACAGGCAGACAGGTCGTTGCATGCCAAGCCTTGCTTGCCACATTTAAAACGTCATCTGCAGGATTTGTAGTTGCATTTGATTAGTTCTTAACATTCGCTAGACTCCTCAGGCAGTTTATTCCACAAAAGAACGTATCTTGTCTTACACTTCTTCCATGCCCATCAGGCTGGTTCTTTTGCTGTTTGTCTAAACACTTATTCCAGAAACTAGCTTATAACGCTGCTCTGTGAATGTGCTGTTTTAACGCCCCAGTTGTTGGTGGAAAGTTCTTGATACATTGTCCATCACAAACAGGATTTGTTGAGTTTTATTCACATTCTCAGTATTACAACTTAGACTGTAAGTGCTATGAAGTTTAAAGTCGTATTTTTGATCAAACTTTGCAAATATGGTGGTAATGTCAGCTGACATTACCACCATATTTGCAAAGTATTTGGAAGCAACTTCCAAGTTTCAAAAAACAATTTTTTTCCTTTTCCAGAAAGTGAAGATGTGGTGTTGCATCCGATCAGGGTATGGAAAAATAGGAATTTAGGACGTCACTATTCCCATATTGGCTGCAGTTTCATGGACAGGAATGAACTTAGAGATTTCCCTGTTCTAAATTCTATCCACAATTTATTTAACATAACATGTGGAATACAGATATGGCAATAGGTATATCATCACTGTCAACTGTTTTAATTAATATTAATTGTAATTCTCAGAAGCATTAAAGGTGAGTAGAAACACACATTCGTCAGCCTCTTTTAAAGTGCAAGGAATTAATCTGGACTAGTTGAAGTTCTAGAGCTATGATTGTGGTCAAAGTTATCAACAGCTAATGTTGAGAATATGTTGAAGCAAAGTGGGAAAACTTTCCCATCTTTGTCAATCTATGCATAGATGCTGTTACCATGATGTGTTGATTATATTAAAATGCGATCATATGATATACAAAGGTCCAAATGATAGAACTTGTCCTCCAGAGTGCAATTTCTAGTGTGTGAGTGCAAAAAAAAAAAAATATGTGTTCTTTATTTCTCTTCATTCTGGCAAAGTTGACTATTAGAACCTACTCTTTTTTGAGTGGTGTTGAGAGAAACAAGTTGACCAATTGGCAAGCCTAGTTCCTAGTACACTAGTCCGTTGTCTACATCAACCTCAGTTAGTGCAGTATAAGGAGAACTAGTTATCATATGCTTCAATGAAAGAGTGATCAACTTTGCTCTTTACAATTTTTTGCGGTTTTGCTTTAATGTATCTGAAATACCATAATTATCTCTAGAACATTCTAATGCGGCATCTAAATCATCTTTATACAAAATATAAATTTCCTTTTTGTGGAAATTAGCTTCTAAATTTAGTTTCAAAATCTCTTCTTTCAGTCTTGTTGTATTTACTGTCATGAAGATTGCACCTAGCCAGGAAACATTCTGGTAAAATAGTTTGGAAGTCTGTAGCTGGGGTCTGAGGACTAGCTGTAAATCAGTGTTGAAATGTAGAAATCGTATCAGGTGATTAAAAAACAGAAAATCTTTTTGCACTTACCTGACAGGGAAAGTTCTAACTGCTAACCTTTAAATTAAATATTGTTTTGTTTATAGTTTCTATCTGTGGTTTTTAAGAAATTGGTACGCAAATTTGAAAGAATAAAACTATATATAATCAGGGGTTATTTTTAATAAATAATTTGGGCGTCAGTAGCCGTCAAAATTTTTATACTCCACATAGCTGGTAAATCAATAATGAAATGTAAGGCATCTGACATAATTAAGTAAATAGAAATCGTATCAGGCTTTTGAAAAATGGAAATAATTTTTAACTTTTTAAGTTCTCAGAATAATTTAAAAAGAAATAGTTGGTTTTCAACCATAGGTATCTTTTAATTTTCTTTTCAATTCTATTTAATATTAATACAGCACAGAAGAAGTGGACTACATACCTTTTTCCCACAGATTTGTCATGGCACCCCATCTGATTTCATTTTACACATTTTGGAGGTACTCTATGCAAAGTTTCACACTTTATTCTCAATTTGAACGATATGGCCATTATTCAGTGATGAGATTCTGGAATTTATATTTAACGATACCGATTCAGAAAGTAATGATGATATTTATTTGGGTGTGGAACTTAGTGAGCAAGAGCCAGGCAGTAACTGGGACTATGAATCAGTGCCTATTGAGCCTGTCTTCTCTCCTCAAGCAGTAGTAGATGAAAGTATTACTGTTCAGGAAATCTTAGACATTCCAGGTAATACTGAACAAACCAAACAAGTTTCTACTGATGGAAGTAGCTATTATCAAAGTAAAAGTATTAGCATTGGTGATTAAGCCTCTTTAAATGCCTATTTAAATAGTAACCATTGGAGACGTGTGTAGGCACAAGGAGGTGCCTCAAAATTTCTCCGGATAAATGAAGGGCGTCATGGAAGAATAAATGTTTGAGGTGGTGCTAATCAAGTTGGTAACAACACCTATGGGGATCACGCTGAAATCCCAGCTGTTGTTGATGCTCACTATTCTCAAAGTGACTGTTTTCAGCTGATATCAAGGGTATCAAGATTAAAGTGAGACATAATGCCACTGCTTTAGATTTTTTGAACTCTATTTAACTGATGAAATTATGAAGCATAATGTAAATAAAAATAACCGATTTGCAAATTCATATCGACATGATGATCCAGAAAAAGCAAACATTAGTTATCTAAATAAATGGAAAGATGTCACTGTTCCAGAGTTAAAAAAGTTCTTTGATTTATTCATACTCAAGGGAATCATATATAAACCATCTATTTGCCACTATTGGTCTACCGATGATTTATACTGGATTCCCAATTTTCTAAATCAATGATTCATGATCGGTTTTATTTGATTTTAAAATTTCTGCATTTCAATGACAATTTTATATGACCTTAATGATGAAAGCAGGGATAGACTTCACAAAATATGTCCTTTCTTAGAAATGACACGAGCTCATTGGAGAGCAGGTTATAGCCCTGGAAAGTACCTCAGCGTGCACGAGTCATTAGTACTATACATGGTGCATGGTTTGGTATCAAACTGTATGAATTGACAACTTCTATTGGCATAAAACTAAATTTGTTTGTATATTGTGGCTAAAGTATGTTTTTTGAGGATGACCAATACAGTGAAATGCCAAGCACCAAGAGAATTCCTGTTATTTTGTTGGAGCACTTCTTGAATAAAGGATACATTCTTTTTACGGACCATTTTTACACCACTCCAAGCTTATCATCATTTTTGTTAGACCACTCCACACACTTATGTGGCACCGTCAGAACAAACCGCAGGTTCTTTTGTAGAGAGGTTGCAAATATTCAGCTAGAGAAAGGGTCAACGTTTTTCAGGATGACACATATTGGGTGGAAGTTTTAGCCAAATCGGTCAAGTGGTAAGGTTTTTATGTGGCTCTAAAGATAAATGTTCAAAAATTTAATTTTTGGCTGAGGAGATAATAGGGTTTTCTCTCGGACTGAAAGAATTAGGCAAATATTTCATATCTTCTAGTCTATTTAATAGGAATGTCAATTTAATGCATTTTGATATTTGTTAGAAGATTTTCTATGGTCTGCACATTTATAGTTTTTACATTATTATAGGTACATAGAAAGCCAATGGCATCATTTGTCACAGCATCTATTCCTGCTGATTTTAACAGGTAAGATTTTATTTCCTTTTTTTAATTTCCTTGATAAATCAAGTTATTGATTGATTTCTATAGATAAATATTATATTGATATATATTAAAATAGACATATTCAGTCGATAATTGGCATAGTTTCCTACTAGAAAAAGCAACTTATGCTGGCTATAATTGCTGAAAAATTTATTAAAAGTTGTTTTCTGTCAAAAAGTCTCGCTGCTTCTTCAAAATCAGAAAACTTCCTGAAAGGGGACCTATTAATGCTCTTCAGTGTCTTTTTGCATATGTACGTGTGTAACAAGTTTCATGAAAAATGGTTTTATCAATTATTTTACAGTCTGAAAAAGAGACATAAGTAAGACCTTTAAATCCTTTTTTAAAAAGCAGTGAGCGCTAAAAAAACGGCGCTGATTTTCTTCAATGGCTTGATGCAGGCAGGATTAGTTCAAGTATATCAAGATTTGCTGCCACAGGTAATAAAAACTCATAATACTTGAACTTCTTCAACAGTCCTGAAACTTTGGTATCAGTTTGCATATTTCTTTGGTTTTCGCTTTTATAAATTTTGTAAGTGATGGTGACGGATGGCCATATTTCAAGAAGACTTTTGAGTCCTTTACGCCTATGTAACAAAACGGCTGCCTTGAATCTTTGATAGTTGGTAGTAAGTTATGTTATATTCAACTGCACCTTTTAGTGCGCCAAAATTTGCTTTGTAAAAGTCATCCACTTCAGCAAATTGCTTTATATCGGTGATTGCGCTCTTAACTTTTAATTCAATTCTATGATTAATACAGTGAATAGTTAATAACCAAGGTCTACTATTGTTTTTTTGACTGTATTAAAACCCCTTTATGTTTATCAAGTTTACACTTGCAACATCAGAAGTACAGCTTGAAATCGTCAGGCACCATATTAAAAGGACTAGAATTCGAATTAATTAAATATACTATGGATTCCTTTTACAATGGAGTCAGCATTGCAACCCTTAAAGCGAGCAATTTCAAGCAAATTAGGTACCATATATATAGGGGGTCCATTACGCTCTCTCTTACTAAAATCAACTCTTTTTCTTTCCCTGCTTTACGTGCCTGGCTGCCATATGTGAGGATGGGCGTGAAGTTAAACCTGGTTAAAACAACAGCACATTTCTTGCACACTTGCTGAGCAATATAGTGAATGAATTGTTCTGCCATTTTCTGTCCTCTCTATCATTTTAACGTCATTGTCTTTGCAACAATTCACCTGTAAATACACAGAATATTTCTTAAGATTTTTATGGCAAAAAAATTTTTTATACAACACCATGTAGTACTTTTTTTAGCAGTATAAATACCAGTTTAAATAGACCACTTTTTTTTTTTTGCAAAAAATACACCTACCAATAATGAAAATTGATTATGTGCCATTGTTGGTGTAAGAGCCATTCCATGTACACATTTAATAAGCTTTTTATACGTTTCTGCTGTGGCTGCAAAATTAGAGCTTTCAATTGTCGTTTGGAGCTAAAACAAAGTGAACTTCAAAAAAAATCTACTCTTTGTTATTAATCAAGAATCTTTAAATCAATATATGACAAATAATTAAAATACTATCTTAGATAAAGTGGAAGCCACTCTTTGAATATTTGTTTGGATTCGATCGTTCTTTGGTTTGTCTTCTTATGTACGTGCTGCAACTTTGTGCTTCATTGCCAATATGGCGCACAACAGCATGTTTTGTAATGAAGTACCATCTATGTCCTGCAAAACGGAATCTCTGAAAGTACTCTTGCATACATGTTTTAAAAAAACAACCTTATTGTGTGAACACACTTTGAATAAAAATGGAATTAATAGACTCATCCCTAAATTACATCATAATTAGTAATTTTCATGTTTCGCCTCGTTTTTGGTTAATTACCAGTGAGAGGAATAATTGGTGATTACAAAACAGTGCTCAGTTTTGAAATTCTTATTGTGCTTATTATGGAAACGAGGCGAATTTTGGAATGAGTCTATCAAAACTGTTAGTACAACGGAGCAAAAATATGATTTAAAAAGGAATTAAGGAGAATTTAGCTTACAATAATCTATAAAATAAAAAAAGTAGAATTTGATAGATAGCCCTACCTTTTCATAGGAGTTTTATTCTGAGTGAAGGCCAGCTATCAAATGTAAAAAACATAAAAACATTCCATCAATCAAATTAAGAATGGTTTTACAGAAGTAAAAAAAGTAAAAACACAAATAAAATTGTTTGTGTGAAACATTCTTAGAAATAGAAGAGCTTGGACATAACAGAATATTGATAGATACACAAGCAAATTTCAACAAATAATTTGTATTTAGATATCCCATTAAGATTTAATCATTTAAATCTACGAGGCGGTAGCTGTGACTGACACAATAAATATCACAAAGTTTCTCAATCAAAGCAAAAAAAAAAAAAAAAAAAAAAAAAAAAAAAAAAAAAAAAAAAAAAAAAAAAAAAAAA
>JAUZNK010032001.1:0-18653 GCA_035046665.1 Euphysa ruthae
CTTATATACAATTGTAGTTCACTCGCACCACAAGTGATTTGCTTAAGCGAAATGCTTGTGGTTAAAAGTGAAACTATTTTTAAGGTACTTTGATTATTATAAATGTTTGATGCTCTTTGAAGAACATTTAAACTATTGTTTGAAAGATTTATAAAAAATTCTTAAAATTATTAGCAATTTGAAGACGATCGAAAACACAGTTATTAGTTTAAACAAAAATTAAATTGTGAAGATTGGTTTTTTGATTTTGTAGCTCCTATGTCTTTTAAAAATTTGCAAAGATTTTTTGTGTTTAGACATTTATTATTTAATGATCATTATTGTAATTTAGATAATTTGTGATTATTATTGTAATTTAAATAACTTGTGTCATCGGCCAAGACATTCTATGCAAGAAAATAATCTGAACGTTAAATTTGGTGTGGAGAAACCACACCAAACCTCTCAATATGTGGTTTATCTGTCTATTGCACCACCACCCTTTGTTTGAAGACTTACAGTTTTTGTTGACATAGAAAGTCTGATATACAGTTTATAGATACTAAAATCCAACGTCTGCTGAAAGAAAACATTATAGAACCCAGTTTTTCACCATGGCGTGCACAAATAGTAGTAACCTTTATTGATAAACATAAAAAAATTTTGGTAGTTGGCTATTCACAAACCGTTAACCGATTTAATCAGCTTTTAATGAAAAATTACTGTTGTTTTTCGAATGCTTCGAACTTTGCGATATCAGTTACTTTTAACCAGGAAGCACGACCCGTCGGATTATTCTCACGTGTCTTTCAAAAGAGTGAAATAAACCGTACATCTGTGGAAAACGAGGCACACTGTATCGTCGAAGATATAACAGACTGGAAGCATTATCTCACTAAACATTTTACCTTGATTACAGATCAAAATTCATTAGCTTCATGTTTGACGCAAAATGAGTGGGAAAATTAAGAACGATAAAACACAAAGATGATGATTAGAGTTAACCTGTTATAAGTTAGACTATAAATTCCGCCATGGAGAAGAGAATGAGCCTGATAGTTTTACTCCTTTGTTCTTTTCTGCTAATATTTCTGATCAATTAACTAAACTACACGATGCGTCGTGTCATCCTGGTGTAACACGGCTGAACCATTATGTTAAAGTAAAAAACATTGCAGCTGCTATTGACGGTATAAAAAGTATGATAATTTCTTGTAAGTGATGTGCTGAGTGCAGACAAAGACTCTTTAAACCTACCAATACAAAGCTAATAAATGCTACCTAACATCTAGTAAGCCCATATCATGTTTAGACATGATATGGGCCTACTAGATGTTTCTAATTGGCTTATAACCAACAAGCTGACTTTAAATATTGAGAAGTCCAATAGACTTATTTTTAAACCCTCCAAAGCATCACCCTACAGTTGTATCATTTAACTCAGTAGTGAAGTACTCAAAACCGAAAAAGTTGTTAAATATCTTGATGTAAGAATAGACAATCTTTGATCTTAGAGAAATAAACTTTTAAAGATTATGTCAGCTTGTCTAAAAAAAATTTCCTCTGCAAACATAAGTATCCCTACTCCATTACGTCATTTATAGTCCTTTGAAATACTCACCTTTGAACAGTTTTTTAAATTTAAGCTGTCTAAAAAAACTTATTCCTTCAACGAATAAAGTAGCTAAAACCATTCTTTTTAAGAAAAAAAATGGGTGGTTAAAAACCCATAACCACCACTCACATCCTAAAAGGTATAATGACACAAACAGATTTCATTTTCCTTTAAATCTAAATCTTAATAAATTACAACCAAATAGCTTACATTGGAGTCTTAAACTGAAACAAACATTGCACAGACTTAGCAAAACTGAATGAAAAAAAAATTGTTTTCCAAAAAACTTAAAATCAACTTGATCAGAGAATCAGATGGTGAGCAATAGAAGTATTATACGTAAAAGATATTAATTTCAACCGCTCTTTTCATTAAATTGCTGTCCTTCCCAACAATAACATAAACATACAACCTATTACCTCAACCATTAATATCAACAAAATGCTGTGTTACGCCTTTAAAAACTAGTTCTAGACTTTTATCTTATATAAATTAATCTCGCTTTGTTTAACTAAACGAAGTGAAGATTTTTCCTTGTATCCCCTCTTTAAAGTTTTATAGATTAATTAGATAATTATAGATTTTGATTACCAAATGTACTTTTTTTTGGTTGTTTTTGTGTGTATTCAATTATAATTTTGTTGATCTCCGAACTCAAAAATATATATAATAATAATAATCTATGTTTTTTTTTAAATATATGTAATATCGTGCTCATAAAATTTTTTATTCAGCCAGAAAAAATATACAAAAAATGAATAAAGGTATCTTAAAGATTATCAAATGGACAACAGAGGCAAGGATAAACAATGAATTTTAAATGTATTTTATTTTCTTTTTTATTTTTTATTAGTATTTTTTTTTTTTAAATACGAGGTGCAAGATTCTTTAAATGTGAGTTTTGGAGTACTCTCTATGGGAATAAGTTTTGGCAGATATTATTTAAAGGATTTGGAAAAAAACAGATTTCAAGATATCAGCCATCTGCCAAATTAAAATCTCACAAGTTTCATGTAGTTTTAAACGTCAAACGTTCTACCTCAAGTTATAATGTAGTTAATTATACCATAAAATGCATAAAAACTCTAAAGGGGCAATATAACAAAAGAATGGTAAAATTTAATGACAAAAAGATTTTAAATGACTGGAAAAAATTCTAGTGTATTTCATTTTAAATTGCCTTCAAAGTCATTAGATCAAATGACCAATTTCAAAACAAATTCGTGGTTTATGAAATTTTGAGCGAGTAATTTTAACTCAAGATTTTATATGATTTTATATGATTGGTGAATTGGTTATATGTGATTGAACTTCATTACTATCATGGCAATTCTGACTAGTAAAATGATTACATTTTGTTCTGCAAAATTGCGATAAATGGTCTACCCATAGTCGACCACAAATAACGAAACATGACCTTAAGAAAAAAAAAAGTTTTAACAGATATTTTTTAGCTATAAATATTCGATAAAAAGTAAACAAATAGTAGTGAATTTTCTATTCTGGAGAAACATAGTAAATTGGCTTGATTTATATCTACAGAAAAGAATGTCAAATAAAAACTTTTTTTTTCAACAAATTTTCCGCAAACTGGTTTATGAGATCAACTTAGTTGTTTATTATATCTTTCCGATTTACGATTTTTTATATCAATTTCGTGAATACCGAGTTTGATTTTTAAAGGGTAGATTCAAACACTATAATATTATAATATCTGGATCCTTTGATCGGTTAATAGTTCGGCATGACTTATTACGATTGAAGAAATTATTATGCATGACGAATTATGATGACGACTATTTTGATAGATAAAATAATCATTAGAAAAATATAAATTGCTTCATCGTTTAAACCAAAACCTTGTCTCTAAGGATTAGATTCTCGAAACAGCGTGCTATCTCTAGTTTCACATTTTATAAAAGCTTAGGTTTACGACTTAATGCAGCAAAGTAATTTTAAATTTGATAGTTCCTCTTTTGAAATCAGAGGTGTATTGGTTGGTATGTTGAAAGCATTTAATAATTGTTACGCAAATTTTAATCACAACATATTAGCAGAAAAGTTCTAAACTTATTTCAAAATTATCCCGCAGTGATATGTCTTTTTCCAGTCTTTAGGACAACCACGTAAATAATTCTGTATTTAGACCGTTTCACCTAAGGTAACAAAATGTATACAAAATGTATACAAAATAATACCATTATAACCTTAAAAATGTAGATAAAAGTTCGATACTCGTATTTGAATCGTGTTTTAGTTGTATCCTCTGGCGTATCAAATAAATTTTTCTCTGGGTTATTTATTGTGTTTCAGATGTACGTTTGCCACTGTCGCTAAAAAGGATAAATTTAGGAAAAAATTAACCAAAAACATTTACACTCCGTTAAAAAGAGTTATAACGTATCTGAATCCCAATCGCAAAGTCTTGGGTTCAAATCCGTGTATGAGTAGCGTTTCGGTGCGGTTCTTCTATAACCGTTTGATTGTTGGCTTAATTGCTTGAACAACAGCTACAGCTAAAACTTATCTTCAAACAGTTTTTGAGAAAGCAACTGACGCATGGTTGAAATTAATACATCATGGAACAAAACAACTTTATCCACGATTTTTGCAGATTCAAACTTGATTTACAATACATATGAATTTGGCTCGTTTTTTTTTTTTTTTTTTTTTAACTGAACCTGACACATAAATTTGGCCCCTTTTAAAATTACTCTGCCCAAGTTTAAGTATAAATTTACCAACATGGAAAAATTAAAACTTATCGACCGGTCAACAACGTAGAACTTAACTATGAAGTAAAGTAAAAGTAAAGTAACAAAATATTTCTAACGTCTTTGTACTTTTAGCGTGGTGCCAGCAGATAGTTTTTGAGCTGATTTATTACAGAAGGGCTCATGGGTTTGGTTCTGGAGTATTTAGAGCTCCCATTTAAACTAACTGTAAAGAAAATCATCATTGGTTGCGAATTGGGTTCCAACCCACAGCTGTAGGATCCGGACACCAATGCCTCATCGGCTCGACCAGACAACACAAAAGATATGATGCGATATTTGGTAAAATATATTACAGAAAAAATATTTATTAATTTAGAATTATTCGTCATTTCGTTGTGTAGAAAAATGGAGCTTTTACAGTTACAGACCTTAAATCCTCAAGATGGCATTTGCTCTCAAAATATGAAAAACGGTTTCATGTGTTAAATAGCACATTTTAACTTTCAATTTTTCGCATATAATGTGGTAAAGCTTTTTAATTCTGAAGAAAATGCTTGGCGTTTCAACTGTGATGGAAAAAACTATGAACCTGTCATTTATAAAGTTCTGCTAGTCGCAGAATCGAATTGAATGTTTGTTAATGTTAAGCGGGATGCTAAAATCGCAAATATAGATGTGTAAAAGATACTCTTATGTGTAATGAGAAGTGTTTGTGTGCGGATTAAATTAATAACGACAATATGAGTGAGCTCAACTCAGATGTAGAAATTGATATGAATGGAGTAATTTGAATAGATTTGGTTTAAAGATTTATTTTATTATTACTTCTTTTACTTAATTTTTAATTCCAAAAAATCTTACGACCACTGAACGAGGTAGATAATTTGAAGGTAGCACATTAATTTTTTGTTTTCTTTGAGCATTTCAACCGATTTATTTTTTAATAATTGGTATATAAGTTGACGGAATATATTTAAAAGTATTTAATACTTGATTATTTATTTAATATTAATTAATATATAGAGATATAGGTTTTATTAACACAGAAAATTATAACAAATGTCTTGTTTTGTCCTTTTTTTGACGAATTAGCTGTGAGTACTGCTAGGAACACAACCCTTTCAATTGATCTGCATAACTCAATGCTTGCGGCGCATAGAAAGCAAAGAGCCGACTTGATCAACAATCGAATAAAGGGGACACCACAAATACTATCGCCCAAATCTATGGAGTTCGCATAGCTGGAACACTCCTATCTCAATGGTCCATCCTTGGGCCACTATTGTTTTTAATCTATGTAAATGATTTGAGCAAAGCTTCAAACAAACTTGAATCTGCAAAGTTTATAAAGGATGAAAATTTGTTGCTCATCAGCAAAAATGTTAACAAAACACTATTTTCTGCTATGAACACTAAAAGAAATAATTATATGTCTGGAAGCAAATAAACTCTCTTTGTATGTGGCTAAACATGGATATACACTATTTCGAAAATCAAAAAGCGGAATTCCTTTCATTAAAATCACCTAAACTGTTTTTGGATACTATTGAAGATGAACAAGTAAACTATATTAATTTTTTAGGAGTTCTGAAAATCTAAATTAGAAAAATCATTATAACCAAAATCATTCAACCATTTAAATCGCGAACTTGCATATGTATCCTCCTTTAAAAGGATATTTCAAGATTACTGAGATAATATTTAAGATTTCACTTACAATAGTTTATCTTTTAATGAGCTGGTTTGAATCAATCCAGTTTAATGCTTGAATTGAAATTACTTGAGCAATTAGTGAAGACACCGAAGAAAATTTTAGCCCAGAAGTTTCTGGTCTAGCAAACTATACGCATTTTGGAATATCTGGAAAAGTAACTGGCCTGAATATTCAAAGAAATACGTTCTCCTTCTTTTTGTCAATTCTGGTCAATTTCGAAACATTTCATCACAAATAAAACAAATACACTATTAATTTTTTCCCTATCGTGTTTAAGAATGGAATGCCTTTAACCCTGCCACCAGGGTGTTGAAAGAATTCACGTTTAAAAAATCCTTCAATTAATTTTATTAGAACAACTGCTCTATTAAAATTAACCAAACAAATTTAACTGCTTACTTTTTTCCCACTTAAATCATTAAACGAACATAAATTCTAACGAAGTTTTCAAAAAATTTTAGTTGCTTTTGTTCTTTGAAAAATGAATCTGTAGCTTGTTATTATTTTGTTTTATTGCCAATTCTATAAAAACCCAATGTGATAGCCTCCTCGATAGGTCAGATAGACATTGACATGCTGATTTTCAAAAGACCTTAATTTCGAAAATAATTTTGTCGATCTTCTTTTATAAGAAAACCGTGTTTTAAGCTCTAATAAAAATTCTTTTTATCTCTATATTCTAGATTAAAACTCTGAGCAAATTTGCTGACACTCTATTATAAATGCATATTTTTCTTGAGTCATTGTTAAACCTTTGCTTTTTATTATGTTATTATTTTTTGGAATTTTCTTTAGAGATAGGAACGCTTTATTATATGTTTAGATATCAATCCCCCACCAGAAAAGAAATTTAAAAAAAATAATAAACAAGATAAAAATGATAGATTTGTTCAAAAACAAGTAAAAACACACAAGATATATCAAAAGATTTATTTATGGTGAATACAATAACTTATACACTTGAGTAGTCCTTCAATGGTTAGCTGTTGCTTGCATTTTTTTCTTCAAAGGAGGCTGTCCCCGGGCATATAAGGCAGTTGCTACGAGTATGTTTCCTTTCATATGCTGTCTACAATAATCCAGATACCAGGGTGATCATGACCAACCAGTGCTTTGAATACATTGTTCCACCCTTCGTAGAAATTGTTTGTTCTTTCTTTTCCATTAATCGTAGCTAGATGGACATTCCACTGTTATAGTGGAAACGGAGGAGGGCAAAGACGCATCAGGGCTAGTGGCAATTAATCACCCAGAGCTGCAACAGGGGTTGAACACAATGCAGGACACAACCCAGACATATTTTCAGTCAAAAAAGCTTAGCAATGCTCCAATTCTATCAACATCCTCAGCTGTTTTATCGCGAAGTTAGATCATACCATTTTCAACCTTATCTATGGGAAGAAAGGCAAGAGCGTCGATCATTCCACAGAACAATCGAAAATTTTCATTTTCTTTGTACTTTTGTCTCGGTATGCAACGTCAGATACTCAGGGTGAAGTGATAATAGCATCCACCAATGTTGACATCGGGTCCAACGATATTCAGGAGTGCCATTTCATGGAATCTTTAAAATTCATGGTAATTTCGGATAGACCAGGAGTAAAGCCAAGTCCGAAACATTTATAAACTATTGCCTGCGTAACATCTCCTTATATTGGTCTTGTGATTTTCATGACATAGGTCGCTCCAGAATTGGTAAATAAGGTGCGGATTATGTATAGCTGTTTAAACAGATTCGGGTCTGTACCAATATTCCTATCTATATACCACATGGATGCAGTTCCAATGTGCCAAAGACCGACATCAGTGGCCCACCCAAAAACACGATGATCTGAGTCACTTCCAAATATCATGGATGAGAAATGGTTTAGGTTAAAACTAACAGTAGTGGTCCAGTCTCCTTCAAATACCAGATCGGCCACAGCTGGTTCTGCTGGTTGAGCAGACCATTTTTAGCGACGGTTTTCTCTTTTTAGTGTCTCTGGTTTTCCCGTTTCAGGTCGAACCTCAACAGAGTCGACCTAGAGACCATAGTCAGGATCTGTGAAGTTTTTCCTCTGATTCCTCTGAAGAATTACCATATGGTTTCGAAAGAATGAATTTGATTCTCGCACGATATACACAATATTTGAGAAAAATACATTTAATAGACAAAGGCAACCAAATCTAGAACTTTTGATTTGTCAAGAAAACGAGAATATGAAGGGAATTTTACATGATTTTGTAACTGTGAATCCACTAATTTACTTTAAAATGATTCCAGTTTTGCCAAACAGTTATCAAATATGAAATCTTAGACGTTTTTGCGCATGATATGTAAAAAAAGGAGAAATGCTAAAGCAATTATTGGAAGCCTCTGAATGTTTGATGCAAAAATTTTCTATCAATCCTTTCAATTTTATATGATTTGCTAATAATTCTTTCAATTCTATTATGATATTGTAGCAGAGGAAGTAACAGCTGTTACAAAGCAGAGGGAACTAGAAAAAAAAGCCTTGGTTTTAAAAATTCTTTCAATAGAAACTTATAAACTATTTAAACATTAATACCCCGTTTACACTTGAGTAAAACGTTGCGGATTTATTAGTAACTTACTAAAAATATAAATCGTTCCGGATAGCGTTTACACTTAATTCTGAATCGTTGCGGATTGGGCATGAATCCAACGTAATATGTATCTGCAAACGAATGTGAAACAATCGCTTGCAGATTCAATGATATCGGATTTGTTTATCAATGTAAACTGTTGAAAACGGGAATCCACAACAGTTCACATACATCAAATATTTGCAGTACAATCTTGTATTTTTTAACAAAATATCACATATGAATATATTTTCTAGACATAATTTGTCTAAAGATGGAGAACTTGCATTATTTTTTGTCAATATATGTTGTAACTGAAAAGATGTAAGCAACTCCGTCAGAAACATCAGTTAACTCTTCTGGAAAAAAAAAGGATTTTAAGAAATTTAATTAAAAAACGTAAACGAATGTGCTGGATAATGAAGGGAAGGATGTCGGACTGGATAGAAGATAAAGTTCAGCTATCAAAGTGGAAAAAAAACTTTCGAATGTCCCGACATAGCTTTTTTAAAATTTGTGAGAAATTGCAACCTTATTTGGTGAAAAGAGTCACTCGTCACCGCCAACTAATTTCAGTAGGCATATTGTTATGATTTGTTGCGCTTGTTATTGACCCATCATATCCATCATACCTGCATAAGTTTTGTCATTATCGAAGTGAAATCCTCTAAATTTTTCTGTACCGCTTTCATATTTGCATTAAATTCTGAGTCCTGGTGGTCCATTCTAGAAAGCATTTCTTTCCTGACCTATGACTCATCCTGAGCTAAGTTAAAAAGTTGCTGATCAACAAGAACTTTTTGAAGACTTTCTTGTTGCGTCTTTCCTGTAACATCATTCCTCGACTTTTTTTTGGAACTGCAGAGGTAGAGCCCATGGTCGCTGGAAAAAAAAATGACGTTTCACGCAATGAAGAATCACAACATGACTCTTGCAGTTTGTTTATTACTCTTTCGTCGTCGTGAAATCTTCAGTCACGTCTTCAACAAATTCGCATTCAAATGTAAATTCGGGATTGTTATTCAATGTATCAATGCTTTCTACACTGTTTCACATACTATTAGTGGCAGGGGATCCTGCCAATATCTCCAATAAGATATCAAAGAATGCAGCTACAATGATTTCCTACCTAATTTGCTACACTAATTTGCTTTATTTTAGATGCTATTTTCTCTTTTGAAAATCCACCACTACCATGTCGATATTTAAATTTATTTTTTTCTGGAAGGTTTTCTATAAATACTGCGAGTATTCTTTCATATTTCTCGTTATACTTTCCCAATCGATTCATATATCAGTTTGCGTCGTCTTAAATTCTTTAACGGCCTATAATAACAGTTTAACTTCGTCGTTAGTCCAAATAAGTAGTGTTGGTTGTTCAGAATTTACTGTTTTTTTTTTTGTTTTTTTTTGAAGACATGTTTCTAATTTACGAACCTCTTAACAGAGAAAGAAAAATCACAGTAATATTCGTGCAATGGGTTGTGCAATTACATTCGAGCTTTCTTGAAACATACATTTTGTGTGTAAGCAGCTGAAAACACAAATCTGGAACAGTCTGTCGAATTAGTATAAAATATGCAGAAATTTAAGGTCTAGGATAAAAAAGTTGAATCCGGAACAGTCTGCTGAAATAGTATAAAATATAGAAAAACTTAAGCTCTAGTGTAAAAAGTTAATCCAGAACAATATTCATGCTCAAATATTTAACCGAATCCACAACAATGTTCAAGTGTAAACGTAGCATGAGAATACATTAAAGCCTACAGCAGATAATAACTTTTTAAATGGAATATTCCAGCTATTGTTTCTATTCTTTAAAGGAGAGATCTTACGGATGAATAAGTTTATCTAAACCATTTGCAAAGTGATATAGTCGTCTAATACTTATTCGAATTCGATAGGTAAAATTAGTACTTTGAATAGCTTGCTTTAATTAAAAGTATCTTTCATGATCTAAATCCACTATATAGCTGCTTTTAAAAATGTGAGCTTTTATCTTTTTACTTGCATGTTCTGTAATGTCTAGGAGATTGGTGGATCCATATTTTTAATGTACAATATTACTAAAGTAAAAACCTTCAAGTTACTCAAATTTATGTGTTAAAAGAACAGAACTACGGAACGACCCACCGTTCTAATTGTAATAAATTCCTGCACAATGTAAGATCATTTCATTCAATTCAATCTTTATTTTATTAATATTTATTTGTCTTTATCGGCCTGAGTCATTACATTAATTTAAACAAAAAAAGTATTTTGCAAAATCAGGCTCATGATATAAAGGTGCTTCTTAACATTTTTAATAAATATTTTATTTTTTATCTTATTATTTGATATTCATAATCTAAAGAAATTGCCTGCACAAAATAATTTAAATTACGAAGAAAAAAATAATTAATCCAACCATTATAAAATTATAGCTTAATGAAATAGGAAATTGCTTGCAGTGACTAATAAAAAAGTAGTTTATAGTAATAACGCATAGATTTTATTTTGCAATAAAATGAGCGATAGACAGCAGTCCCGCACGGAGCGTCAAAAAGTATTAAAAATTTCCAACGATAAATTGAGAAACAAGAAAAATTTGGACTTAAACCGTTGTGTTAGAATCGTCAACACAAGAAGACTGGTTGAGAATCTTATGGTTGAGGAATTAGCGTTCAACTTGAAAAGTTTGAAATTAGTGAAAGAGTCTTATGGAACTGTTATCAGGAAGAATAATGAACCAGTTAGTTGGGCGCAAAATAAGCATGGTTACACAACAACGAAGCGAAAGGATTTTAGGTATCAATCCAATTTGTATAAATCTGATAACATAATTGAAGAATTGTGCGAACCTTTTGATGAACCTTCCTTTCCAAAGATTGGAAACATCATAAACACATTTGCTTCAGATGGTGTTTCCTGTAAAAAAGCTGAAATTGAAACAAACATAGTAGGTTGTAGAGATTCAGATGAGATAATAGCACAACCCTGTAACTATATAAAGACAGAAAATAATCCCAGTAAAGTTAAGACAAATCAAAAATTATGTACAGTTATATATGACAAAAATACATCACCTTGCATTATAGTAAAGGAGAAACGATCAACTGTATTCAAGACTTTGATTAACTACTTTATAAATATTGCCATGAATATTTCTTTAAGAACATGATAAGTTTTTGGAAATTGTCGAACACCATTATATTTTATGCATGATTTTTATATTTGAAATTATGTCATATTTTTAATTTTGTTAGAAAAAAGCCCTTCATGCTGGGGGATGTGGCATCTCAGGAGAGCCTTAAAAACCTAAAGATATAATCAGCTGGGGTATGTGGCAACCACATCACGTCAATTTTTTGAACTATACTGACTAATTTTTTTCCACACTTGCCTAAATGTTTTTGACTGTCCAAGTCGGTGTATGGTTTTGTCGTCGCAGACTTATTTTGATTGACTAGCCGAGCTATTTTGAAGATACTTTAAAAGTTCACAAAATCTATGTTTTTATTGGCATATAAATTCAGCCACTTTTTCACTTAGCATCTAAAGTGACATTAAAGTGTTGTTGTCAGAAAAATGTAAACAGAAATTTTTCTTTTAATGGCCAATATTTAAAGAAATGAATTTTATTTTGACATGATATTTTCCAAAAACCTGTTCACCAAACATTATACCAATTGAGCAAAATTAACTAAATTTATTGTGCCATTAATCTTTATTTCGGCCCTAAAATTTATAAAGTGTTATTAGATTCTCCTTACATGTTTTAAAAACTTTAGCGAGAGTTGTATGACCATTTAATTTAACTATAAATTGCACCTTATTATCTATTATTTTTAATGAGAAAAGAAATTATTAGTAATAATAAAACTTTTAACTTTTTATCTCACAAAAAAGTAAGCCTGTACTAAAAGCTTAACTCTGGAATTTTTGTTTGAATTAAAGTTTGATATCAATTTTCATTATTACTTACATTCTATTTCTGCCGAAATAAATTTCGTGTAGTGGACTAAATCTCATTCTATTCTATTTCTACGAAAATAAATTTCGTGATCTATGCTTCTCAAGGTGACTGTGGCATTAATGAACACCAGATTCCTTCCTTTTAAAATTAATAACAAATTTGTATTATCACTGCTTTATTACCTTGTTTTGTGAAATATATATATATTTAAAATAAAAGGCAGCCATTTTTAAGAGTGGTATAAATCCGCAATACAACTACGGGCAACAAAGGAAATAAAAAATATCCCTATAAATTGTTTTCTAAAGCCATTTTTTATTGGTATTATTTGAAGAACTGCTCGAGTAATTTGTTTCTTTGGTTGAAACAATGATCAGCTTGCCAGATACTCTAAAAACATTCAAAGAATCGAATATTGCATATGTAAGTCGCCATCATCTGGGAAAAAAAATGGTTTGCTGTGAACGATGTTAAAATTGATTGCATCCTGCTTGTTTTTGTTAGCTTAAGGGAGAAAACTTTGGCGGAAATTAATTGATAATCAATTTTGCGAAAATTGTCGACATCAGAGCCCCTTCCTGCGTTTTTCTCTGAATGTTAATAAGCAAACGAAAAAACAAGTTAATAGAATTTGAGGAATGCTTAACTAAACTAAAATAGCTTAAGAAGATTAAAAAATAAAAGCAAAGTTTGGTAAAAAGTAACAAAATCTAAATAAATATATCCATAGCTATATAAAATAATCGGAGAAAGGACGCTTACAGTGCGAGCAAGCAAAGCTCAGAAAAAAAAATTTTTAAACTTAAATTGTTTGAACTTTGAAAACACAGTTTGATTAAATTTTTCTCATTCGTTCGTTTTATTATTAACAAGAGCAGTTGATTCTTATTATTATTATATCACTATGCAACAGGCCTGCCTTGTTTTCACCTATAGTGCAGAAATTTACGACACAATAATCTCTACCCATTGTTTAAACGAAAGTTTTTACCTTCGCTGAAGAGTTTTGATTTTATTTTCACACAACGTTTTTAATGTCTCCGCATGCTATTGTTCTATATGACATCATGCCGACTCTGAGAATAAAAATTCAAATGTAAAACGTTTTCACTACTTTAAACTACATATTTGGCTAAATTAAAATTTAACAAGCAAAAAGTTTATAAGAAAGCCTTTTCTCCTTTCTAAAACTACTTTGTCAAAAAAGTATTTTATGTTTCATGACTATATGCTACATATTTCTCGAGGAAATAAAAATACTGTAACACTGTTTCATCCAGTTAAATTTAATTAAAAGAAAGCTAATAGTGAAGATCAGTATAGTACAGATCCCCAGCTAATCCCTTATGTGACTTAATATTACGTTGCCCTTAATAAAGTGTAAACAATCCCTTATTTAAGGCACTTACATAGCATTTTAAATAAATAAATTTTCGCTCCAAACTAAGTGCGCTAGAACTCTGACTACGTTCTGTAAAATTTTGTCTCGTTTTAGCATGAAATAAGTAAATTTTGTCTCGATTTCGTTTGTAATAAGCAACTTATAATTCTTTACAAATATCTTTTACTTTTTGCGAAAAAGGGGAAACTTATGAGGTAAATAACTTCATCATTTTTTTTTTTTTTTCATGAAATTATATGGCGAGTTTACCAAAGACTTTATTGTTTTATTAAAAATGCGTCAAAGAAATGGTTTTCCGTAATTATCATTGACGGAAGTATAATTGAGCTTTGAACTTCAAATAAAGCTTGACAAAAAAATTTGAAATTGTGTTGATCAATCAGCGCGTTTTTACCAATGTAGCTCGTTACAGCGCATCTTTACAAATGCAGTAAGTTTAATTATTGTTTAGATTATCATTAACATCAAATTAGCAACTAAAATTGATAAAATTAATTTTTATTCTAATCATTAAATTTGTTTTAGCATTTTTTAGTTATAAATTAAAATTTTTTTTGTAAGCACAAACTTTTCGTAGTAATGATGGACATTGGTGATTTACAACTACAACGCCTAATTGTATTAGTTATTTCAAAACATAAACTAACACGAAATAAATGTTTGGAATTAAATCGTTATGTTGGAATCACCAATACAAAGAAAAGAATCGAGAAGCAAATTCATACGGAACGTATACCAACGTTTATCCACTTCGTCAAACAAAACAACACTTCCATCAGACATATCGATATGCCCCACGAGTATAAATTGCTAAATGGTTACAGAAAACTTCAAAATCGATCAGATTCTGGTCCCAAAATTGGATCAAGTAGACACAATGAATTTATTGCCAATTCGATAAAACATAAATTGTTAAATGATTATAGCAAGTGTTAGAAGTAGGATTTAGTCTAAAAAAGCAATCTTTAAAAATTGCAAAAACAATTCGATGGTATGTAGATTTATTCATAAATTTAGGAGTTGAGACCTCATTCTAAAATAACAATAAAAAAACAAAAAAGCAACGGATTATTTGTTTTTGTTTACCTCAGCAGCGGCATTAAAGACTACCGGTAATGAAATAATCCCAGGCTTAAACTTGTTGATAGTTTTGAAGGCCTTTAAGTAGTTCGCTTCAAACGAACTTGTCACCGAGCTCATGTGTAATTAAGCTTTATTCGAACTTACCAACATTGAAGCTTAGTCGTCAATAAGCTTTTAATTTTAGAAGGATCTTGAGTATAGTATAGGAAGCCTTGATGTTAAAAATTTTTCAAGAAGTTGAATAAAGTTATTTTTATTAAAAATAAATTTATGGCTATGCTGTATACGAGACGTTTAAAAACTTTAGGAAAAGTTTGTCTAGTGGTTGCCTACCGAAATGATGTGAGCCATTTGTTATAATCATAAATTGAATTATGATTAAAAAGTTACTTTCACTAATTTTTGAGTCTATAGTTGTCTAAAATACTTGTTTTTTTGCGAGAATACAATTAATGCAAGTTGTAAAGTTTGGAAAGTTTGAAAACATACCGCTTCTTTTTTACGAAATGTGCAAATTACCGTTTATTAATAATTTTTAAAATGTTGTTTTTAGGCTCACAAAGTTTAAAACTAGAAAATTGTCCAGATATTCAAACAATCCAAACGAAATAATATTTTGACGTTAAAGAATTTTTGTAAGAAATTCGAACCCTAAAATAGTGAAAAACTTTGCGAAGACGTCTGCAAAACGATAAAAATAGAATTATAACAGAAAGTAAAAAAGAAAGTAAGTAAGTAAATAAGTAAGAAAGCAAGTAAGAAAGTAATTATTTGAACAGGTTAGTCAGTAAGTAAGTAACTAAGAAAGAATGTAAGCAAGTTTATAAGTAAACTAGTAAGTTATGAAGTAAATAAGTAAGAAAATAATTAAGGAGGCATGTATGTAAGAAAGTAAATAAGAAATTAAGTATATAACTAACTAAACAGCCTCATTTACACAGTCTCATTCTCTCAATATTTTTATTCTTAAAAATATTGTTTACACAGTTTACGCGATAAATTGCTAGAAAATTTTTTTCTTAAATAACCTTATTTACACAGATTACACCGTAAACTAATTGAAATAATTTTATTCTTACATAAACTTATTTACACAATTTGCGCCCTAAACTTTTAAAAATAATTACCCTTATTTACAATTCACGCCGTAAACTGTGAGAATAACCTTATTCTTACAACGTTTAAACCGTAAATTGCTCGAAATAATTTTGTTGTTAAATAACCTTATTTACACAATTTACGCCGTAAACTGTTAGAAATATATTCTTAAATAATTGTAATTACACAGTTGACGCCGTAAACTCTAAAATATTCTTTAAAAACCTTATACAATTTACGTAAACTGCTAGAAATATTTTTATTCTCCAAAAACCTTATTTATACAGTTTACGCTGTAAGTTCTTAGAAATCATTTTATTTTTGGTGTTATTTTCACAAGTTTATCCCGGATGCTGATAGTAATCATTAGCCTTATTAGCTTTATTCTAACAGTTTGCTTTGTAAACTGTGTAGTATACAAAACTGTTAAAAATAGTTTTACTCCTGAATAGCCTTATTTACACAATTTACGCCGTAAACTGTTAGAAGTAGTTTCAATCTTGAGTAACCTAAACAGTTTACGTCGTAAACTGTTAAAAAGATTTTTAGTCTTATTTACACATTTTACAGCGTAAACTTTCAGCAATAGTTTTATTCTTAAATAACCTTATAAAGTTTAAAATATAAACCGTTACAAATAATTTAATTATTAATTAACCTTGTCAGAGTTATATTCAAAGTTCGTTTGTGGACACCTCTTGCTTGAGTTTGGGCGCATAAAAATTTAAAATCGTTGATTTACTCGGATATTGTGGCAAATTCTGTTTTAACTTGCTTCAAATAGAACGTTTATTAACCTCAAAATGTTTTTTTTTTTTTTCGTAAATCCGGAAATATCTCATGAAAACATTGATAAATTTTAATATTTTAACCAATTGTTTGGGCTCCTAAACCGGTTTACAGGATTCAAAACAAACCTGGACATGACTCTGCATATTTACACAGTTTACTCCGTAAACAGTTAGAAATAATTTCATTTTTAAATAACCTTATTTACACAGCTTACGCCGTAAACTGTTGGAAAAATTTTATTCTTAAAAAACTTGGGTAAAATTGGTAAAATAAAAACTATAAGTGTGAAATTGTAATATATTTGATAATAGGTATTACAATTTTTATCTTTTCTCCTTTTTAAAGTATATATCAAATCATGTTTTTATATCATCGTTTATTTATAAATCCTTTACTTTCCTATAGGATGCTGGTTGCAGCATGAGGTAGACTCATGACGTGGATTAAAATGGCGCATATTCAAAATAAATATTCCTTTTATTATTAAGAATAAGGTAAAAATTTGATTACACTCTTCCTTTCCCCTTCATGTGGTGATAATTGGGTAATATTTTCGTCAAAAAATCTAATTGTAAAATTTGTGGCGCAGGCTTTTCGTTTGCTATTCTTCTAGTGCATTTTTCTCCATATATGACCGTATTTTCATTAAGTTTTTCCTTCCCTGTAAGCCTACATTTTGCGCCGACGACACATCCGTCTGGAACTTCGATTTCAGGTCCGATAAAAGTTCTTGCTTCAAATACATTATTATTACCTATGCTAACAGCCTCTATGTGTGCACCGATTTCAAATACATTACAATGACCTATTTGGAACGTTTGCCCAATGCGTCTGTTAATGATCGAAGTTTGCTCTTCTATAAGATTTCCATCTCCGATGACGATACTACAACCTAAAGTCATTTTAAAAATGCTTTAAATAAAATAACAACGTTTAACAGGTCAACTTTCGCCTGTTAAAATCCTGTTAAACGTATTTAAATCAACGAAATAGTTTAAATTAAAACACTAATTTTTCCGTTTCGCTGCTTTCCATTGTAAAGGAAAACATTTAAATTTATTTTTTTTTTGTTGCTTTAATTTCCCTTCTTTTTTTTTTTTTTAATAAATGTTAACCACAATTTTGTAGAATATCAAATTTCACGACATTTCAAGACACTGTTTCCACATCATAAGGGCGTGCAACCGTGTAAATTTCCTGAACATTCCAGGCAAAATAAGGAGAGACAACAAAGTTTTGGAGAAAACTAGAAAAAACAAGTCATTCAATATTTTAATTCTGCATAGGTGTTTTAATTTCTATTTTTGAATCAAATTCAATATATTGTTTATCAATATAATATTTAAAAACAGATCAATCTTCAGGATATTCTAGTAAATCTTCAAACTTTTTGTTCAAAACTTCAAAACAGAGTAAGAAAATCAGGAAATTCCAGAGAGGACAACCCAGATAAAGCGGATAATACGTATGTAGGAAATTGGGAACAGGTTACAGTTTTAGAAATTAAAAAGTTTCTCGGTCTAGTATTACTAATGGGAATCATATAGAAGCCTAATATTCATATGTATTGGTCTACGTTTGAGTTATTTAGTACTCCGATATTCTCAAAAGTCATGACGCACACTTGTTTCCAACTGAATCTGAAGTTTTTGCACTTTAACAATAATAATGACCCTAATTATGATGTGAATGATGAAAACCGTTATCGATTA